>JANHGC010006993.1:84557-111939 GCA_027560395.1 Boaedon fuliginosus | reverse complement strand
TCTGCAGATCTAACTATCCGTTGAAGTCTGTGTCTGTCCCGTTTAGTTGCAGAGCCAAACCAGACAGTTATGGAGGTACAGATGACAGACTCAATAATTCCTCTGTTAGAACTGAATCAGCAGCTCTTTGGGCAGTTTGAGCTTTCTGAGTTGGAAATGGAACATTTCTGACCATCACTTCTACGTGCATCAATACACCCTACACTGGTTTCACACAACATTTGAAAGTGGAATAAGAGGGAAAATATCAGACTGAAACAACTAAAGCCATGCTAGGACTTGCACCTCTGACAGTGAGAAACAGCAGGCATGCCTTCTAAAAGAGTTAGTGGAACACGAGGCAGATTGAGGCAACTTGGCAGTGGTGAGGTGGTGAGTTGGTGAGGTGAGCTGACCGTGCCAAGCTGGTCCTGCTAAATTGTCCCATTCTGGATTTTTACGTTACATCTGAACAGCAGGTGCCAAATGTTCCCCAAAGTATCTGTGCAGAAGTCTTTCTAACCATAACAAGTAGTGGCAGTTAGTGAAATTGCCCTCCAGAAATGAGGCAGAATTATCCACTTTCAGTGGTAACTGTACTTGAAACAAAGTACACTCAATAGTTAGTCTTTAGTGCTAGAGTTTTTATACATTTATGAGGAAATCTTGAACAATTTGATTTGGGGTTTTTTTTCCTGGCATTCTAGCAGCAGTTTGCCCAGTATCTTAAGAGAGTGGATTTCTCAGCAATACATGCAGAATTGTAGGAACTGGTAGACCATTGTCTTCAGCATAAAACCTGGCATGAAAAACCATCTTCCACCCTTCACAAACTTTGCAGCTGCGTGAACTTCCTGTACAGCAATACATCAAACTACAGGAAACTATATTGCATACTCAGACAGCAGGTGGCATATCCGGAATTTTTATTTTATTTTATTTTTTTAATTCACAAGTCTGGCACGTTAGTAAAATGCATGGAGTTTTACAGAACAAGGCCTTTCCAAACCCCAGAGTGATGATACATGTAGATGACTTATTATAAACTATACTAAGCTAAAACCAATGGTTTAATTTGCTCTTTCCCCCCCCCCTGAAAGAAGACCATGTTTGACTCAAACCTCAGATTTATTTATTTTTTTCTTTTGAATTTTGAAATTATTTAGTTGTGTGTTGATCAGAGGGTGTTTCTAAGTTTAACTTAGGACTGTGATGGTTGCCTTTTGCAGCATATAACTCCATTACACTGGATCTTCTCTGGTTTTTTGACACCTGAATTCAAATCTCTGGTTACTACTTGTTGTCACACATCATCGTTCCTGTATCTGGATAAGCCAGTGATTGGCGAAAGTCTCTGTAATAGAGACTTACCGTGAAAAGCAATTTATTTTTGCAACAGAGTTGTAAGTGTCCTATTATCAGACCAATTCAGAACAGAAAGAATCTGTCATTGATGTCCATTTTCCTTTAACTTCAAAGAGCTACTTGATGCTTCTCTAATCACCATGTTGTTTGGAGGAGGAAAATGGAACTGTCAAGATCTTCTGGTTTTATGGATGCTGAAATAGAAAAGAGATATGGGAAACTAGTATTATATGGTATCTGCTGAAATATTAGAAACATGGAAGAAGAATATAATACCGACAGTAGAGAGCTGGATTATTGAATTGATGATGCTCACGGAAATGCCAGAGCAGACCTGTTTGATCAGGGAAGAAATGATAAGGGTGTTTTTTTTTAAGTCTGGAAGCCTTATATGTGTTTTTTCCTAAAATAAGGAGAGACTGTAATGATGATTTATGCATTTGGAGATTAGGAAACATTAAACACAGAGGGGAAAGAGTAAGATGACAATTGCTCAATAGAAAGAACAGAAGACAAAAAACTTTTTTTCACTTCTGTTTTTCTTCATTCATATCTGTTTTCTTTTTTCTTTTTTTATACTTCTTTATATTGCAAAATTCTAATAAAATATTTTTTTTTTAAAAAAGTGTGTGTGGGGGTTCCCCATTCTAGTAATGGATGGCCTGCACAGCAAACATCAACTAGATCTTGGTTTCAAGGAAACTGCCATGTACTTTGAGGGCACAAAATCAATTAAGAGGAAAAAAAACCCAATTATTTTCCAGTTAGGTCCCGCCTTTAAAAATTTCCAGTGAAGATTAATAATGTTTGCATATGATCACCAAAACATCAGACTACAGCACTGGTTTTTCAGCACAATGTGCTGATTTCGGGAGCAAAAGTCAGACTGTTAAATCAGGTGACTTCTTAGAAGCCTATCTGGCTGAATCTGATCTGCAGAGATAAAATGCAGGTTGTTACTTAGGTGAACCAAACATTTAAAGGAAACTGAAACTCACTTCATTTTTAGATAAAACAGAAACCGACTGAAATAGGAGGTACCTATTACCAAAAAAGCTGTTCTGATAAAGGGGTGCATTTTATAATATGGAGAAGCATGAGATTTATTTATTACATTTTTATGCCGCCCAATTCCCAAAGGACTCTGGGCGGCTTACAACATAGATCGCAATAGGACTCAGATGTTATATGCTGCTTACCAGAGCTTTACAACACTCCCCAAGCAGTTACAGAGTCAGCTTATTGCCCCCAAACAATCTGGGTCCTCATTTCACCGACCTTTAGAAGGATGGAAGGCTGAGCCAACCTTGAGTCTGGTGAGATTCGATCTGACAATCCCTTGCGGGGTGGAGTCTGGGCATCTGAATGGAGGTGAATGGAGTTTCTTGGCCGGATGCCCTTCCTGTCGCCAGGGCGGAGTTTTGTTCGGCAGATATATATTCCTATCGTGCCCAGACTGAGAGAAATCTCTGCCTCTACTTAGGATCAAACTCACAGCCTCCTGATTGTGAGGCGAGAGCGCCACCTCCAGGCCGCCGCAAGACTCACAGAACTATCTCACATGAGATAAAGAAAATCAAACTTTGCTTTAAAAAAAAAAAACCTCCGCCTTTTTGTCTGTGAGCATTCAAGAGTAGGCATTCAGTCGGAAAAAAGGGTAATTATCAAGCTGTCCATATTATGGGCAGCAAATTAGTTAAGGGAAACTTGTTTTCCACCTGTTTTATAATCTTTCTTGACCCAGTTGTTAAGTGAATCGCTGCTAGCATTAAGGGTTAGGGTTAGGGTTAGGGTTAAGTGAATCTGGCTTCCCACTGAAAGAACGTTACCAAAGGGGATCCCATGAAGACACTTCAACCGTCATAAGTTCATGTCAGTTGCCAAATACCCAAATTTTGAACACCTGACCACGGGGATCTTACAGCGGTCGTAACTGAGGAAAATGGTCACAAGTCCCTTGTTTCAGTTCGGTTGTAACTCCGAATGGTCACTAAACAAATGGTTGTAAGTCGAGGACTACCTGTGAAGCCATAACTGGACGCCATGGGGTCTTGGGTCAAAAACTGGCCAACCACAGCTCTGTCCACGCTAAGTGGCGATCCATCCTTCTCTTTAGAAGGCAAAAAATAAATAACCAAGGGTTAGAATGACAGCAAGGCCTTTAAGAGATTCGCTCCAATAACTCATACATTATTCAATTCAAATATTTATAGCGTGCCCTTGATCGATACATCTCAGGGCAAGGCGCAATCGATAACAGGATAAAAGCAGAGCAGGAAAAAAGGCAGCCTCGCTCAAAACAAAAGGGAGACACCAAACTTTTCTCGATTCGAGAACCATCCAAATGGGCTGGACCTCAACTCAGATATTTTTATTTTATTTTATTTATTTTATTACATTTTTATGCCGCCCAACTCCTGAAGGACTCTTGAGTGGCTTACTACAGAGATGGCAATAGCACTCAGATTTTATACACTGCTTATCAGAGCTTTACAACACTCCCCAAGCGGTTACAGAGTCAGCATATTACTCCAAACAATCTGGGTCCTCATTTTACCAACTTTTAGAAGGATGGAAGGCTGAGTCAACCTTAAGCCTGGGGAAATTCAATCTGACAAACTGCTGAACAAGTCAGCAGAGATAGTCTGCAGTGCTGCAGTTAACCACTACACCATGGAGGCTCTAGATGTAATCAACATTTCAGATGATTTTTCTAGCAGTTGTCAATTAACAAATATTTTAAAGGTAACAATGAACTGGGAAGTAATTTAATCATGATGAATTATGTCATTTTTCCAAAACTATTGAGTTATAGATGTGTTAAGCATATACCCCTCTTCACTTCCTTGTTTTTTGTTGAACATGTAAACTGGACAACCTGGGTGACTGAGAATATCCATAGATATGTAAAAGTTAATGGTCACCAAACTGACCACGGAATGGTCACCAGGCCATGGAATGGCCACCAGTCTTAGCTTAGATGTGATTTTTGTCATTTTTGTCATTTTCTTCAGGCTAATAAGGAAAATTAAAAGAGGCCATAATATACAGTTTTATGTATCTTGGTTTATTACTATAATTGAATTTAAGATGTTTATTTTTAAAAAAAATCCCAGTGCCCCATTAGACCTCACAGAGTTGGCCTCCTACAGGTCCCATCAGCTGAACAATCTTGGCTGGTGGGCCCACGGATGAAGGCCTTCTCTGTGGCAGCACCAGCCCTCTGGTATCAGCTTCCCATGGAGATCTGGATCATGCCTAACCTGTTGGCCTTCCACTGGGCTGTGAAGAGCTGGCTCTGCTGGCAGACTTGGAATTGATGACTCCCTTATATGAATAGTTGCATGTTTGCATGTATGGCTGTGTTTTTTAATAGTTTTTTAGCTGTATGGATTTTATTTTTACTTTTCTTATGTGATATTTTATATTTTTATTGGATTTTGTTAGCCACCTTGCATTCTCCTTTATTGGGGAAGAGAGGCAGAGTATAAATTTAATAAATAAATGAATAAATGATAAGATAAATTATAATTCAGGCTTGTATGCTGATCAAGCTGAGGAATTTTCTCAGTATCTGTCGGATAAAATTGCTCAGATTCGGATGGACCTGGAGTCTAGTTGGTCAGGATCTACTGAAGGGACTGGGACAAATCTTAGTCCTATTAAGTGAGATGAAATTGGTCCTGTTGGCCCTGATGATGTGGAGAAGGCCATGGGTGCGATGGTCACCTCCACTTGTTTATTTGACCATGCCCTTCCTGACTGGTTTCTGCCAGTCGGGAGGTGACATGCAGCTGGCTCCAGGTGATTATCAATGATTTGCTGAGTGAGGGGCTTTTCCTGCGGGCCTTGAAGGAGGTTGAGGTGAGGCCCCTTCTCAAGAAGCCTTCCCTGGACCTGGCTGACTTGAAAAACCTCCGTCCAGTCTCCAACTTTCCCTTTTTGGGGAAGGTTGTTGAAAAGCTGGTGGTACTTCAACTCCTATGGACTTTGAAGGAAACTGATTATCTTGATCCTCTTCAGTATGGTTTCAGACCCAGCTACAGCATTGAGACTGCATTTGTTGCACTGGTGGATCATCTCTGGCAGGCCTCGAATAGTGCCTCTGTCCTCTCAGTGGCTTTTGACCTCTCAGTGGCTTTTGATACCATTGACCAGGGGGAGACTGATCCCCTCAGAATGGGTGCGTAATTGAATCTTCAGCTGCAATTGGAACATCATTTGGTGGTTGTGGCCAGGGGAACTTTGCACAGGTTCACCTAGTGCACCAGTTGTGCACCAGGAGGTTCTCCTTACAATCACTCATGCCCTCATCACTTCTAGGCTAGATTACTGCAATGTGCTCTACTTGGGGCTACCATTGAAAAACATTCGGAAGCTTAAATTGGTCCAGAATGCAGCTATGCGAGTGATTAAGGGTGTACCTTGGTGCTCCCACACAATACCACTCCTCTTTGAGCTGCACTGGCTTTCTATTGCTTTCCAGGTGCAGTTCAAGGTGTTGGTGATGACCTTTAAAGCCCTACATTTCTTAGGACTGGGTACCTTCGAGACTGTCTCCTTCCACCCCATGCCTCCCAGTGCACCCTTAGATACCACAGAGATGGCCTCCTATGGGTCCTGTCAGCTAAGCAGTGCTGGCTAGTGGGTCCATGAATGAAAGCCTTCTCTGTGGCTGCACTTGCCCTCTGAAATCAGCTCCCCATGGGGATCCAGACCATTCCTAATCTATGAGCCTTCCCCCGGGCTGTGAAGACCTGGATGTGCCAGTGGCCTTGTGACCAATGACTCCCTTTGTATGATTGTATAATATGTTTTGTTCATTTTTAATAATGTTTTCTATTTTTTAATAATGTTTATATTAATCTGCTTTTCAGATTCTTTATTTTGTGTGATTTTAGAGCTCTTATTGTTATATTGTATGACTGTGAGCCACCCAGAGTCCTGTGGGATAGGGCAGCATACAAATTATAACAAATAAAATAAATAAGTAAAATAAACAACCTGTTGAATTAAAGTATTTAGTCTTTTAAAAATTATCTTCAAGTATTCCCATTGTTGACTTTGTAAACATTTGTCTCCCTGAATCATACATGATATGGCCCATGGAAAGCCACTTATTGTTCCTGCTCTAGGGAAGAGTTAATCTATTGGTTTCTGCTTGCAGCATGAAGATTTGCCTTTACTCTTAACTCTCTATCAACACATCTGAGATTTACAACCTGGTGTAAAAGCATCCAGAATTCATTGTCATTTTCCTTGTGAAATATATCTGCATGTGAGCACATAGGAGTACTAGGGCTCTACTTGTCATACATTTTATGCTTTATGATGATCCTTGCCTTGGTGTCTGCAGTATTGAAGGTTTCAAAGCAGCTTAGTATCAATGAACCAGCCAACCAACCAGCCAACCAGCCAACCAACCAATCAACCAACCAACCAACCAACCAACCAACCATTATTCATCTTGAAAAAGCCAGCTCCTCTGATCCCCACTTGGGAGAAACAGCACTGTGAGCAACAACTAAAGTTTACTATCCCACTTACCTCTATAAATATTCACACTGCACTCTTGCTCAGTAGTGCTCAGTAGTTATTGTTCCCCGCCCCCCGTTGATGCTTTTTATGTATATATTTCCCTCTCCATTCCTTATTTTATTTTAAGCGCCTTGGAGAGTTCAACTGTCGCCCAAGGCTTCAAACTAATTTTCTCTTCAGAAATGATTGCGGAGAGTGCATGCATAATAAATCCCGTTATTGCTCTTGTTATTAAAATGGGTTGTTAGGAAGTGGACTTGGAGGCCTTTTTATCTGATGACAGCAGTTCTTCTTAGCTTGGCACTTATGGTTTATTGACAGATGCTGCCAGGTTTTAAAGGGAATCAAAAAGAAGAGAGTGAGAATGTTGAAAATAGTTGGTTCAGATTATGCTCAGGTTTGGGAAAATGACCTGATATAGAACTAATGCTAGACCTATGCAATTTTACTGGTAGAAGCAATGGGTTGATGAGCCCATTGTAGAGTGAGTCTCCAAATCATTATTTCTTCTGATTACAGCTAAACTTTAGGGAATTAAGTAGAGATTAGAGCTATATTTTTTTATTAATTACCAGATTTGTTATTCTAAAATAGCCTTCCCTAGTCAACTGCATTCTGGAACTCCCAGATCTGGGCCACGCAGGCTAAGAATTTGAAAAACATTAGCCACAGTATATCTGGAAAATGTGTATTTCAAGACATCGACCTTAATCATTTCAACTACTAAAATATATTCAAACAAAATAAATTTCTATTCAGATATTTTTGATAATCCTATTTCAATTTTTTCCCATACATCTTTAGATATATTCAGAAACATGATTCAGAGTTTCAGTCAAAAGGCATTTTTACTGAATATTCTATCAAACCTCTGAATTACAATCAGGTCAGACAGAATCAGTGAATCAAATTAGATATTTCCAACTCAGTCTGGTGATTTGATGAACACAAGCTGAAAAGTGGCTTTTAAAATTAGATTAAATTAGATCAACTTTCAGAACTATATCAGTCTTTATTCATTCTTGACCCTAACTTTCCTTCTTCCTTCGTTCCTTCTTCTAATATACATACTTCTTAAGGATCACTTGCCACTGCATGCAACATGTTCCTCCTAACGTAGCTAACTCTTACTTATATATAACACAGTGGGCAGAACTCTTCTACCCAACTATTTCCACTTCTTTTGATAAACTCTGTGGAGAACTCTGTGGGTGAATGATGTCTCAACCGCAGAAGGAAAATTATTGAAAGCATGTGTTTGTTTGTTTGTTTGTTTGTTTGTTTGTTTGTTTGTTTTATACCCCACCTCATTTCCCCGCCTCATTTCCCCGTTCAAGGGGAACTTGAGGCGGCTAAGGGTTTTTAGTCTCTACTGCATCCAAAACTCACAATCATTATGGTTTAATAGCTAAGCAGTTCAATGATTTTGCAGCAAGGTACCATGCATATACTGTACTGTACAACTTAATTATGATGATCAGGAATTTGAATATATATATAAAGCTAAATGTACTCAAGGGGCAAAGGAGGCAAATTACTAAATGTGTGTTGCAATTGAAACCTGTGCCCAACATCAGAATAAAAATATAAAAGCTTGGGGATTACATCGCTACAATTGATATTGAATGTCTGATCTCCTAAATGAGCTTTGTTGTACATTTCCAATACCTCCCATTCAGGTTTCTATCCTTGAAAACTTGGATCTTCTTTGTAAAGACACAGTAGAAACAGAATCTACAGCAGACACTTCTGTGATCACTTCAGGAAGAAGGGGTGGCTTTGTTTTGTTTTGTTTTGCTTTGTTTTCTTTTTCTTTTCTTTTCTTTTCTTTTTTTGCTGAAAAATAAGTTTCCACAGTTGATGTCTTCTGAATTGTGCTATTGTTCCTCATTGTTACAGGAGTACTAATTCTTGGGGGTGGGGAGGAGGAGGAGGGAAAAAAAAGAAGAAGAAAAAGAAAAAGAAGAAAAAGAAGAAGAAAAAGAAGAATCTAGCTTTCATATATCACTCCACATGTGAGTTAATTGTTTCTAAACTGAGTGTTTGCTCATACATAACAACAAAAACCACTTCTCAAATAGAGAAGCTTTTGTAATGCACCATTAGGGCTAGGTAACAAACATCTCTGAAACTTTTAGAGGTCTGCAGTTCCCTGAATCTTCTGCCCTTCAGATTTCTCTTTCCCACTATTTGCATGGTAATGATATAATAGGAGGAAAGAATTCTTCCATAAAAAAATGAATGTTACATCACTCACAATTCTACCAATTACTATTAGCAAAAATCCATCCAACGATGTTCAAGTTCAAATAATTTATTTAAAAGGGTCATTATAAGTATGCAAATAATAAAAACACCTAAAAACTCTTTCACTTGGCATTCTTTGTGGAATGTCGCAGGTTTCCCCCCCAAAAAATATCATATACCGGTAATATAATGTTATATAGATCTGGAAAAATATGTCTCTCCAAAATGTATGTACTTATGTGAAGTTTAATAATAAGCATATATTAAAGCATAGGTGAGATTAAGTTGATTTCCCAGTGAACTGGGAAGCATGCTTGATTAGGGTCCCAACGGGAGATCACACATTTAGTTGAACAAACATTCAAGAAAGTAGAAATGCAATCTCTCTTCTGAATTCCTGGCTTAAAACATGACTGGTGGAAGAAGAATGGAGGGAGGATGATCTCTGTTTGGTTAATGCATTTAGATGGATGCCCAGAAGTTTACAAAATGCAAAAAATGTTTCTTGTAGAAGACTACTGGCTTATAGGACCCAGTCAGAATGCTGTCCTTCCAGGCTAATATGGTGGTGGGATGTTTTCCCTTTTAAAAAATGTCCCCAGTTTTCTTAAGCTTTGTATATTACAAGAACCTCAGAGTGCAGGAGAAAAAAGACAAAAGGAAATAAATAAAGTGTGTGTGGGGGGGAGGGCAAACAGATCATCATAATTAGAAGCATAAAAAGCCACCACAAATTGTCACCCTGCAGAAATGTTCCTTTTATTGTTAGCATGATTTATTTGGGGAAGCTAATTTTTTTTAGGTTTTTGTATTATTATTCCTGTTCCTTTCTTCAAACCACAATAGAAACCTGCAAATGAAATGAGCTAGAGGACAGAAGCTGATGGCGATGGGACAATTTAAGCAATAATCTCATTTGCTTTGTAGTATTAAAAAAAGCCAATAAGGGGCTTTTTACTGAATGAAAACATGCAGAATGAATCACAAAGAGCTCTTTATTGCACATACACTGCAAGGATAAAGAATTTGTTGGTTTTTGTAAAAAGCAATGAGAAAAATCTTATTTGACATGCCTGATCTGGAGACTGTAAATGCTTAGATGCATTTATTAATCCTTGGCTATGTTCAATATATGCATAATATTAGCATAGGTCCAGCCAGATTGTGAATGCTGATTAGGAAGTAACAAGCAAATATCCATAATTTAATGCAGTCAGTTTTCAGAAGCAATCACTGCTCTAGACACTTATTTCAGGATGTTTTCATATAAAAAATTAAATCACAGCTTAAAGTTTAATATTTCTCTCTCTCTCTTCTCTCTTTCTCTTTCCTCTCTCTCTCTCTCTCTTTAATTTTATTAAAAGTTTTTAAAAACAAGAATAAAAATTAATACAAACTAAAATAAAAGAAGAAGGAAGAAATGAAAGGAAGAAAAGAAAGAGAAAGCTAAAGCGCAAAAAGAAAAAAGGTGGAAGAAAAATAGAAAAAGAAAAAAGGGTATAAAGTGACTTCTGATCTTTTTACAGTAATAAGTACAATTGTACATATACCTCATGCTGTAAAACTTACTTTTTAACTCTCTTCTTTTTATAATATGTCCTATGTACCCTTGTCCAAACCGTAGATTATAAAATCATTCTTTTCTTTTTTTACACAAATTCGTAACAGGTTTCCAGTCAGCAATAACTACAGATATTGTCTTTTCTCTAATTAATTTGTCCATCTCAGCAACTTTCATCATCTTCACCAATCATTCCTCTATTGTACATATTGCCAAATTTTTCCATCCTTATGCGTAAAATAAACTTGCTTCAGTTATTATATGTAAAATCAAAAATCCATTCTTTTTCCAACTCTTTGTCTATCATTCCCAAGGGAAAAGGTTCTAGTTTCAGTTGTTCAGATTTAAACTCTCTGAATCAGTATATGCATTTTACTTCCAAATCTTCTAGCTTTTTTGCATATCCACGAAGCATGATAAAATGACCCTTCTTGTTCACCTTTTCAACAGAGATTTGAAGAACCTTCATAAAGATAAAGGTAAAGTTTTCCCATCTAGTCAAGGCGGGGTGGAGCTCATCTCTGTTTCTTAGCTGAGGGAACCAGAGTTGTCCAAATGGTCATGTGGCCAGCAGGACTATATACTGAGGTACATGGAATGCTATTATTTAGATATCTCAGGCAAGATATATTTCTTATTATATGCCCATGTCTCTTATTATATGTAATACCCCTTAGCCAAGACTCCTGGCAGCCAGTTGTCCGTGATTTTATTTCCCCCACATTTCTTATCTCTTTTGTACTCTGGTCTGTGGCTGTAAATAAAACTATTATTAAATATTAACTATTATATGCAATTTGATTCTGGCTTTTTCTCTCTTTTCAGCTAGCCAGACATCCAGTCAGCTAACAGTAGTGTATCTCCTTCCTTCTAATATTAAGTAAAATAATTCAGACTTGTGGGTAATTGTACAATTACAGTACTAACTATAAAAATGAGTCCTTATTACTGATATTTAAACAGAAACATCAATTTCATGGGAAAATCTGTTTATATTAGGGTTAATCAACAGAACGTGTTGCTTGCAAGAGTTGTGGCTGCATCATCACTGGAAGTTTTTAAGAAGAGACTGGACAACCACTTGTCTGATATGGCATAGGTATAGGGGCAGCTGTTTAAGCTGGGCATTGGAATAAAAGACCTTCATAGTCCGTTCCAACTCTTTTGCTCTGTTACCTTTATCTTGAAGGTCCCCTTCCACCAAGATGAGGGGGTTGAGGGCTAAATCTGGCAAGTCTAGTGAAGAGAAGGACCAGGGAAACCTGATAGCAGTGTTCCAATATTTGAAGGGCTGCCATAGAGAGGAGGGGATCAACCTATTTTCCAAAACACCTGAAGACCAGACAAGGAATAAGAGAACTGATCAAGGAGAGATTCAACCCAGAAATAAGGAGGAATTTTCTGACAGTGAGAACAATCAACCGGTGGAACAGCTTGCCTTCAGAAGTTGTGGAAGCTTCATCCCTGGAAGCTTTCGAGAAGAGACTGGACTGCCATCTGTCAGAAATGGTGTAGGGTCTCTCCTGCTTCGGCAGGAGGTTGAACTAGATGATCTACTAGGTCCCTTCCAACTCTGTTAATCTGTTAATCTTTACAGTGGTCTGGAACTGAAGGAACAGGCTCATATACATTATAGGAGTAGAGTCAGTATTATTCTTATATTAGCTGTCTCACATCCAGATAAATGTCAGAACAGAAATGTCATCATTAGCAATGATATGACAGAAGACGATGTAATATTTCTACAAACTACTTTGGATTGAGCCTTGAGGGGAGTTTTGTTTGTTTGTTTTCACTGAATTGATTGTACTACTAGTGATATTGTTGTACTAATATTAAATATGCTGCAAACAGGGATGAGAGTTATTCTAAATAAATAAAAATAGGTCAGCAAAACTAATACTTGAAGAAAGCCAGTTTAACAATTATGAGAAAAGGAACTGGTGAGGCAAAATATTATGGGAAACAGACATTTCTTCTCATTCTTTAATGCAACAACAAATCAATCACCTGAGTTCAAAGCAATATTGTACATATTTAAAAATAGCTAAGCAAACATGAAGTATTTGGGAAAGTGGCTACTCTGGTTAGATGATAGAGTCTGTTGCTTAATATTTTGAATCTGCCTTTCAGGATTTAATTTGTAAGAGTGGCTTTCAGGGTTTCAATCCAGCATTTCTGGGCTGCTGGCCTTTGTAAACATTCTCAGAAACAACCTGGGAATGGTTGAGTGGTTCGGTCTATCAGGGACAGAGACTTCAAGACAGTTTCTCTCAGTAAGATGTGGTTTGGCTCAACCATACAAACCGCTTACACCTGGTTTACTTCAATACCATAGGCAGGATATGGTTTAAAATCTAGAAAGCAAGAATCTGAAAATAGCAGATGTTTTATAACACAACACAAAAGTTTTGCTCTCTTTCATATTCAAATAGCCAACGTAATCCAAATAATAATTTTGAGAAATGAACCATATATGAAAAAAGAGTTCTGACTCAAGTTTCTGCACTGGCTAAAGTTCAGGTAAAAACCAAAACTAAGCAATTTGGATTCCATCCCTTGCCCTCAACATGCATATCAACAGAGAGACTGATATTTAACTTGCTTCTTTTCCAAATTTATAGAAGCACTGGGTAAGACAGAGTAAGCACTAATCTTCTGTCTTTCCCTACAGAAGTTGGTAAAACGTGAAGCAAGAGTCAGATTCTTCAACCACAAATGGAGTGCTGATCCACCCAAGGACAGTTAACAGCAAACTTGGATAACTGAGTGGGATTCACTCTGTAACATAATCAACTCAATCCTGTTTCAGAAAATAAGCTCCTATAAGAACTGCTGGATGGGCAGCTTCCCAGTGGAAGAAAAACCCAACTTAGTTGTATTATTATTATTATTATTATTATTATTATTATTATTATTATTATTATTATTATTATTATTATTATTATTATTATTATTTCCTGTCTTTATTCTGTGCAACTCAAGGCCACATACATAATGTTACTGACTATTTTACCTACAATAGCAATCCTATAACCTGGATTGGGTTCTAAGGAAGGACCAGAATTCACAACCTTCTAGTTTCTAGCCCAGCCTGGAAACTGGCTCTTCACCTAGCTTTGCTTTCCTTCATAGAGCAGGGCAAGAAGAAATGGATGAAAACTAATCAAGGAGAGGAGCAACCTAGAAGAAATTTCCTGACAGTTAGAACAATTAACCACTGAAACTACTTGCCTCTAGAAGTTGTGAATTCTCCAACACTGAAAGTTTTTAAGAAGTGATTGGACAACCATTTGTCTGAAATGGTATAGGGTTTCCTCCCTGAGGAAGGGGTTGTACTAGAAGACCTCTAAGGTCCCTTCTAGCTCTTATCCTATCCTATCCTATCCTATCCTATCCTATTCAGAGATGGTATTCAGCCAGTTCCAACAGGTTCCGGAGAACCAGTAGAGATAATTTTGATTGATTCAAAGAACCGACAAATACCAGCTCTGATTGGCCGACACTGGCAAATACCACTTCTGATTGGCTGACAGCATACCCATGCCCACTAAGCCATGCCCACAGAACCGGTAGTAAAAAAAATTGAATACCACCACTGATCCTATTCTATTTAGTCCTGGCTGGTTTGAAGATGACTGCCATTCCTTCTAAGGGCTTAATTTTCGAGGCAAACAAAGCTGACACGTGTATTGCAAATCAAAGTAAGGAAGTGATTGCCTGCCACTTTTTCTATTCCCCCACTATCTGGTGGGGAAATAGAAGGATAATGATAGTGGGGGGAATAAACATTGGTTACCAAGCCTAAAACTCAGAGTAAAGGAGCCATCTCTTAGAATACCATTTATTTCATCTCAATAAGGAGGTCTTCATCCCACAACATCAAAGAAAAGTATTGCTGGATAGCTCCTACAGTATAACAAATATTTTAGAGACATGTGCTTCCCTTTGCTTTTAATGGTTTATCTCGTTATATTCTGGTCTTTGTAATTTAAATATTTTCCATCCCAATTGGATTTAAACTGTAGCATGCAGCATCATATGTAGTTAGTTCTGGCAGAATGAATGAGAGGTCTCTAATGCAGAAGCAAATTATATTTTATAAAAATGAATCTTATAATTTTCTTTTAGTTTTCTAAGGAAAACCTATCTGCTCATTTTCTGTTTTGAGTTTTGGAACTTTCCATGCAAAGGTTGTCAAATGTTTAGGCTCTATATAGATATCATTGCACAAATAGTATGTCTCATATGTGCAATCTATATATATATATAAAACAGACTCTGTTTATGTGGGTATGTGGGTATATGTGTTTGTATGTGCTCTATAAGCTCTTCCATGCCTGTACCAATCTTCCCCAAACTTGCCACACAGATCACTTACCCTCTGGAGACAAGCACTGGTGGGGTCACACATGCCACCCACTCCTCTGACCCCCTTAAAAATGCTGCTGAATTAAGCCCCCCAACACCACTCAATGGCACACCTCAAAATTTACTTTGCAGCTCCATAAGGAGTGCCAGAGAGCACCTTCAACACTCCCTCTCTTTACTGTGCATGTGTGTATTTAAACCCCAAAGCATTCAAACTCCTCAGAGCCTCCATGCTGCCACCAAACCTCACTCACGCGGCATTCAAACTCTTCAGAGCGGCATTCAAACTCCTCAGAGCATGCAAGTCACCACCACACCACCATCAAACCTTGCTCAAAAACCTGGTGAGTCCAGCTTTTGCTTCCTATACTGCATCCTATACTGCATTCCTATACTGCATTCCCACAACACATTACCCAGGCAATGCCGGGTAATCAGCTAGTAACATTATAGTGCATGTGATAGGAACCAGGTTTATCACCTAGAAAAACAAACATGAAAAATAAAAGCAAATTCATTCAGATTTGTTTTTCATATTTCTTTTTATTCAATTCGTTATACTTTGCTTTAACATAAATCAAATGTGGATCGATTTTATAAATGAATGCACAAATTTATTTTATTTAACTCATTTCAGGAACCTCAAATTCTAGTGGCAATTATATTTCACAGGAATAGAATTCATGAGATGAGTCTTCTTGATTTCACTGAGTAGATTGCACTTTATTTATGTTGTTTGATTGCAACTGATTATACTGTTTGGGGATGTTTCCAGGTATTTGGTTGAATGATATGGATACAAGAATCTTGGAGGGTGTAGGCATAAATATAAGGGTTTTTTGTACATTTCCATGTACTGAAAGCCAATACCTATAAATGTTGTGTAAGTGCCTTCTAAAGATGCAGCTTCTATTATCTGAAACCTATTGTGCTTAAAAGTTGTCTACAGATCTTGGTGTTGTTTTGAGATTAATTGGTGTTGGTGATGAAGAAACCTAGAACTTTGGAGACATTTCCTGACAATGAGTATAATTAACCAGTGGAATGACTTGCCTCCAAAAGTAAATGCTCCAACACTGGAAGTTTTTAAGAAGAGACTGAACAACCATTTGTCCGAAATGGTATAAGGTTTCCTGCCTGAGCAAGGGGTTGGACTAGAAGATCTCCAAGGTCCCTTCCAACTCTGGTATTCTGTTATTCTTGAAAGCCCACATAGAGGTAAAAAAGAAACAAGACTACAATGCTTTTATTTCTGCAAAATAATGTGCAGTATGTTTTAAATTTATATTTATATCTTACAATGTTATACTGATTTTTTAAAAAAAAATTCTTTTGGCCTATTAAAAAAATCTGCCATTGTTGTAAAATGTTATTATTAATGTATTGCCCAGTCATAAAAACAGCTCTCAATATTTACAGTATGAATATAGTTTTGTGTTTCCATCTATATTTCCACTTCCCAGGTACATTACCACTCTATTGTTGATGATAGTTCATTGTTACAGATTGATTTTGGTCATATTACATAAACTACAATCTGTTAAAGCAAAAAATACCCTCTTATAAAACCTTGAAGACTAAACAATTATGGCAAAGCTTTGTAGAATTTGTGTTTTTTTTACAATTTTATGAAGTATATCTTCATAAGAATGGCTAGATAAAGAAATGTATGTGTCTTTGTATTTATAAATAATGTGAAATTCAATGCAAAAAAAAAAAAAATCCATCCCATGACATACAATGTACACTTGGTTTCATCCCTGTCCATCAAGGAACAAGTAGGCAATTTAAGCAGTCTTCTCTGCAGCTTTGGGCCTGAATTCCAGAGAACAGATACATTATCTTACCTTTCTTGTGGATTTTAAGCCTGATATAGGCCCCAGGCAAAGAAAGCTGCAAATCAGTAATCAGAAAGTAATCTACATCACCTTTATTATAAAGATTTCATATGCTTGTCTGTTGTAACTATCTCAAAAATTATTGGCAAGACGCTAGACCACATGAAAGTGGCTTGCTTATTACCACCTTTTAGAACAGACATTCTATGATTTTTCTTCCTATTTATTTTCTTTATCAAATGTTGGAAGATCTGTGCATCATGCACATAAACTTGACTTCTCCAAGTCCTCTAACCTAATACACTTGAAAACATTCCATAACAAACTGGGGAAAACATACCACCCAATCTGTATGACACAATTGGTTAGAAGTTTACCGCCTGCAGCTCCTTAGTTCTGGCCTCCTCTCTTCATATGGCCCAGGGTGAAAGGTTGCACACGGGTTGTTGTTGTTGTTTGGGAGACTCTATGATCTCCAAACAATTCTTAGAGCGTGGTGTGAGGCTGTGGAGTTAACATTTGTGTGATGCTGTTTGTTATTATTCTATTACACAGATATTTAGAAAAGCCAAAATCCTTGTGAGGTTTCTTCTGATTGTTCCAAAACGAAAACATTTGCATTCTGTGGGCCATGATTGGGAACACATGTATTTTCCCCACCCCATTTTAGTGCAGCTTTCTATTGCTAATATCTCAGAAAACAAGCCAGAGCTGCATTCTCAGTTGTTCTTTAATTTGAAAAACTCAACTATAGCAATTAGACTTGCTGTATTCCCCATAGATAGTCCCATCACAGAGTATTGGGTCTAACTGGGGGCAGGAGAAGATATGAGTGATTGACTCAGACAACATTATGCAAATGATCCAAAAGGGGTGTGGTTAGTTAAAGGCATGAAGAGCAAGTCAAGCAAATACTTTTGAAAAAAGAGTAGCATTTTTTTTTCTTTAGTCTACATAAGATTAGGGTTTTTGCATACAATATGGTGATAAGAGATACATTTATCCTGGAACACAGAAAAGTAAGAGATGGTATGTTAGGCTATCAAAAATTTGAAGATGACTATTGTGAACATAAGAGAGAAGACCTGGCTTTTGTCCCTTCGCACATCTAGGGTCACAAACTGCATTTTCTAGACTATCAAGAAGGGACAAGGCATTGCCTATATTTGTTTAATAGAAAATGTATGAATCAATGGGTTCAAATTAACATTTCTTGAAACATTAGGAATAATTTCTCCCAATATCAACTAGCTACTGGCTAAATAGTCTGGATTTTTCTTTTAAGAAATTAAATGTCTGCCTTTCAGCAGTGCTTTATTTATTTATATCCTGCCTTTATTATTTTTATAAATAACTCAAAGTGGTGAACTCATACACACTTCCTATTCCTATTCTCCCCACAACAACAATCCTTTGAGGTAAAGTAGGCTGAGAGAGAGTACTGGCCCAAAGTCATCTGGCCAGCCTGAACTGGGATTTGAATTCACAGCCTCCTGGATTCTAACCTGGTACCTTAACCACTACATCAAACTGGCTTTTCTTTAACACTAAGACAGCTGTGCAAAAGCTTCAAAAATGCTTTACTTTGATGATACATCTGCTTCATAACACTGCAGGCTCCCATTGTTTTGAAAAGTGAAGCAAAGGTGTTGCAATGTTTGGCTTCATGTCACTCCGAAGCCTCATCTGCTGGTTCAATTCCAGTAGCTACAAGAAGCATTTTTGATTTGCATGTAGAAACAGTATTTAAATGCTTCCAGTTATTTTATATATAGCTTCTGCTGATTAGCAAAGGCCTCAACAGTAGATGATCTTTAAGGTTTTTATAACTGGAGTATGGTCCATTTTCTAATAGAATCATGACTTCATATTTTAGAGATAGAATCCTGTGAAGTCCAGACTGACCACTGGACCTACAAAACAGGTTCTACTTATTTGAGAAATAAATGTACTTTTCTTGGCCTTCTTAAAAAGAATGAATAGCCAGTAAATCATAAGGAGAGTTTGACCAGTGTCATCTAAAATTTGTTAAAGTCCCAATGGAAAGCCTGGCTGATGAAGAATTCTTGTAACTGAAAAGCTTACAATCATTTTGTAGTTCTTAAATTAGCTTAACAAAGGTATTGCTCTACTAAATAATAGCTATTGAAGTCACACATTTGTGATATATGCTGTTCCAGTTACTGTCCCTCTGTACAATTTGAATTTCAAAACATATTGAGGGTCACCAGAACTTGAATGGCAAATGAACAAATTTATGGAGGGCAAGGTTGACCTAGCTTCAACATCAGAAGCAATAGGTCTCTTGATACCAGCTTTTAGGGAACATGACTTGGAAATTATATGTACATTTGTCCTGTTTGTAGGCTTCTCAAAGCCATGCAGTTAGTCACTCTAGAGCAGAATGGATAAGACTGACTCTTCTTAAAATACAGATTAGGGTTTAAGAGGACCGAACAAGTGCTACTTAGATTCACTGCTAATTTTTTCCATGTCTGCCTTCCATTTTAAAAATAAATGATCTGATGGTCAGACAACCTTTCAGATAAATACTACCTTTGAAGGTATGGCAGCCTATAGAAAATCATTACTGCTGGAACTATATAACGCATATTGGATTTAAAATAGCTCTTGTAGGACAAGAACAGCCCATCAGTTATTATAAAGAGTAACATCAACTTAATATATCTAAAAAAAATGAAGCATTGCTGAAAAATATGTTTGCCAGTGCTGTATGTCTTTGACAACCATCTCCTAGCTGAAAGTAGACAAGAATAACAGCAAAACAACAATAACAACAACCCCATACAGATAATATAAGGGTATCTTTTGAAAAAGAACAGAGCCTAGTTTCATCCATTTTATATATATATAAAACTCACACAATTCAGTGTGGCCAATAAAAGCCCAGTTAATTTCTAAATCAGCATGTAGCCAAGTCAGCCACCCAGTAGCTCAATCCTTTGGCAATATTACCAGCGTGCAAACAATCTATACTAAAGTGATCAGCTTCCCTCTGGCCTGCCAAAGGGACGCGTTAACTGAGCCCAAAATATGACAGGAGGAAATTTATGTGCAACTTTTTACACATAATATCTCATTATGACTCTCCCCAATCTTTCAATTTTAAAAATAAACGGCCTTTGTAATGATTTTACCAGGAGCATGTTAGAAGGAAGATTGAAAACAAAAGAGAGAAAGGGGTTTTAGCTGTCATTTCCCTCCCCCTTTCTCCTGTCCTCCCCTTGGCTCCCCTTCTGCTCTTCTCAGCTTTTGCTTTAATTTTCCTGAAGATGTTTCCACTCAATTTAAGAAGAAATGGAATTTTTCCTCTCATCATTTCTTTCATTTCTCCTTCTTTCAGTTTTGGCCAGGGGTTTCAACTGACAGAGTGGTTGACATAATGAAACCTCTGTTAATAGCAAAATCATACATGCTTACACACACATACACACACACCATCCAGGAGGGTGTTACCTTTTAGCATGTGCATAATGCAGAAGCAGAGTTGGTTATTGTTTTGCAAGCAAATAAATGAACTTTGGCTGGATGCATCTGAACAAAGGATGACAACTTGACAGGCTAGTTTAAACTATGACCTAAATGATGACCTAAATTTTAATAAAGCAATATTAAGATATTTACCCATCTCTCTATTCATTGGCAAATAACAGACATTTTTTTCCAAGTTGTGAGAAAGAGATGCTTCTAAATTTTAGTGCAATATTTCTGCTCTGGATTTTGTTATGTAATATTGTGGCAATAGTTGATTCCATGTGTTTCACAACTGTAAAAACTAGTAAATGTTGCTCATTTGAATAAGGAGCCCTTCCCATACACTTATTAAGGCAGTCAGATAATCTGGCAAAATATATTCCTAGCGTGGACTCTGTTTTTTAATTGGAAAGAAGTTGTTAGATCAATGTTTCCCAATGTCAACAAGATGTGTGGCCTTCAACTCCCGCCATTTTCCAACCAATATGCAGTCCAGCAGGCTGCATATTGGCCAAGGCTGCCAAGGCTGAAAAGTTGCCAAGGCTGAAAAGCACTGCTTTAGACCACCAAGACCTCCCCTCAGTGAAGGAGCCCAAATCAAAGTAGCCCAGATGGGTGGATGTTTCACCTCTCCTTAATTATATCCAGTAAGGGAAAGGGAACTCATTCCACTGCCAAATTGTTCATAGTTTGAAGAATGGTCCTTGTTTAGAGATGGAAGGTAGAACCTGCCATATTATCTGAGGTAGTGTGATTAAATACCCTACAACTAAATGTGGAAAGCAGATTTGCAACACATATAGAATATTCATTTGTAATCTTGATTCTCCTATAACATTTCTATTGTAGACTTGTCCCTGCCAAATTGGTAGCAGAATTGCAATACAATAGCTAATAACTAGGTGATTCTACAATATGAATATAGAGTGAAAGAGCACAGTTAAGAGAAACCAAGAAGAATGGAGATTGTAAAAGCTAAAAAGCATTCAAACCACACTGTGGCTTAATGCAATTTCTCAAAGTTTGGGAAGCTGCGAGGCACACTGAGAACATTGAGAGAATATTATGGACAGTCTTGCAAAATGGCTGCCATGGTGGGTGTAGCCAAGAATAAAATACCCATTTAAGAGAAGGACAACTGATGAGATTGGTGACTGAATCCACACAATATTTTTATTTTCTAATTCTATAGAGAGCCAAGGAATTTATGGGGAACCAAAGCACATCTTTCAAAATAAACATTATCCTAATTAAAATAATATATATGTTTTAAAAATAGGTTGAATGGGGAGCCCAATTTTTTCCAGAAAGACATTGCCTGGCATACTGGTACACATGAAATTTTGTTTGTGAGTTAGTATTAGCCTAGGAAGGTAAAATACTATTCAAAGCTAGTGCAGGGGTGTCAAACTCACATCATCATGGTGGCATGACGTGATTATCAGGATTTTTTTCCTTTGCTAAATTGGGGGCAGGGCCAGCATATGACCAGCATCTGTTCCATGGGCTGTGAGTTTGACACCCCTGTCCTAGTGACTTCATAGGCATGTCCAGGTACAACAATAAGGAAGTGCCTTTTATTGCCCCCATCTAGGATGTTTTTGGTATTTCCTACTGTAGCCCTGGATTTTCTAGTGGCCTCCTATCATAGTCCTAACCATGTCACAACACAATGTGAAATCCTTGCTAACATAAGCTTTTAAAATAATCTTCTAATCTTGGTTGCCTCATCTGGACCTCCCAATCAATTCACCACCACACGGTCAGGAATTTGTAGTCTAGAAATTCTGATTTAAACCAACTAGAAGAAAGCTGTTTTAGCAGATAATGAGGAAATATCCAGATGTTAACAATGACTGGTAATAATAGCTGGTGGCTGTCCAGCTGTCAAAAATGCCTTCTTAGACATGAAATGACTTTTTGATTCTAGAAAGAAAAACAGTCCCTTGTTCAACTTCATCCGTTTATTTCTTATCCCCAAAGGAAATATTTAGGGGACCACCAGGAAGGAACTGATGGGCAGGCAAGTCTAGTTCTCAGACCACACTCTGAGAAATATTACCTGATTTTAAAACCCAGAGCAAGCATTGGGGGGAATGGGGTGGGAAATATATATATTTTCTCATGAAAATGTGTTTTCCTCTTGAGAATATAGCAGTGGTGGTAATGTGGGAAGTTCGTCTTTAAAAGTGGGAAACATTTTATTTGCCAATACATACTGACTGAGCTTCCACTGAGATTCTATTTAAAAAATGAATATAACCAAACAAGAAATAATTGGGGTGGATTAATGTAATCTCTCTCCTCCCTATTTTATTCAATCTTAACATTTACAAACATTAAACAAGCCAAATAGAATGTAACTCTGATATGCAGTCCCTAACCTTTCAATTCTTTAGAATAGCAAAACAAGATCACATTCCAACATGCCTAATTTTCAAGGAATGCCAACCATTGATTTGTATGGTCTTTAAAAAGCTGCTCAGGACTAGCTTTTAGAGAGTCTTCAAAGTAAGGGTTGGCCATTGCTGTTTCAATAAGGACCAGTTTTTTTAATTCATTTCTAAAAGGCTGCAAGGTTGCTAACCCCAAAATGAGAGAGACTTGATAAAATCCAAGATGAACTCTACCGGTAAAACAATGTAAAGCCATAATTCTCTTCCTGTCAATAAACTCAATGCTTATTGCTTATGCTGTATTAGAAGACTGAACAAAGGAACACTGCATACATCAAGGTTCAATGATGTAAGTGAATAGAATGAAATGTTTATCATTTTTTCTTCTTTCAAATTTGCTAGCTTTATTTTTTTCTTCCTTTCTGATTGGAAAGCGGGAAAAGAAGAAGATGACATAGGGCAGCTGTTAAACTAATCTACCTTTCCTCTAGGTTTCAAGGTGAAGAAAAGGACTAGGGCACCATAAAATTTCTTGGAGGCAATATTGATCTCACCCTATCCTTAGTTGTTTCTGGCACAAACACTTTGAGATTTTTCATCCTTTGAAAATTACAAGACATATTGTCCCACTCCCAGGGTCTGTGAACTGCACCTTAAACATTCCATATATCCTTGTATGCTGTATTTATCTTATTATAATCCCCTGTGACTGATGTGCAACTGCAACTTTCTGAAAATTAATTGAAAATGTATGTATCTGCAGACATAAACACTCTTCTCTGTGTAGATATGTCAGTGTCAATTACTTTGACAAAAGGGCACTGGAAAACTGTAGTTTCTTCTCTTCCATAAGTCTTGTTTCTTGGATTATTCTAATAGATCCATAATGCATGTACATGTAGTCAATTCAAAAAGTAGGTAACAACTTTTACAGTTCACTTTTTGGATTCATTTGTTCTTGTTGTTCAATATAAATGCACAACTCATTTCCCTACCCTATTAATAACCACTATTAAACATGTAAGTTAGCAAAATTGCAAAATTGACACCTTCAATATTCTACTAGTATCAGTTAAAAATTATGTTTATTAAGAAAAAGTCAACATCTTTAAAATTCCCTGTACATCTACACCAATTTATTTATTTATTTAATTTATTTAATTCGATTTATACCCTGCCTGTCTTCCCCGGTCAAGGGGAACTCGAGTCGGCTTACAGCAGATTAAAATACAATACAATAAACATATTTAAAAGCAATTAATATAACAATAAAATTAACAAAATACATTCACACACCATGCAACAATCATTCTTCCAGGGGTTATCAATTCCACGCCTGTTGACGGAGCCAGGTCTTAGTAGCTCTGCGGAAGGCCAATAGACTAGGAATGGTTCGGATCTCCAAGGGTAGCTGGTTCCAGAGGGCTGGTGCCACCACAGAGAAGGGCTTGGATTGGAGACTCACCAGCCATTGGGTCCCAATCCCAGGTTTAGCTGATGGGACCTGTAACAGGCTGACTCTATGGGATATCACTGGTAATTGGGAGGCATAAGATATTAGAAGATGGTCTCAAAGGTACCCCGTACCTAAGTCATGAAGGGCTTTAAAGTTGTCACTAGCACCTTAAATTGCACCCGGAAGACTATTGGGAGCCAGTGTGCTCACAAAGGGTAGGTGTTAAGTGGGTGCACTGAGGTACACCCTTTATCACTCGTGCAGCTACATTCTGGGCCAATTGAAGCTTCTGAGTGCTCTTCAAAGGTAGCCCCATGTAGAGTGAATTACAGTAATCTAACCAAGAGGTGATAAGGCCATGAATGACTGTAAGAAGAGCCTCCTGGTCCAGGAATGGGTGCAACTGATATACTAGGTGAACTTGTGCATAGGCACCCTTGGCCACAGCTGCCAAATGATGGTCCAATTGCAGCTAAAATATCTCCTAAGTTGCACACCTTTTCTGAGGGGAGAAATTCCTCCCCCATCAATGATGGACAATCCACTGTGGGGTAACACCTACAGCCACTCAATCTTGTCAGGGTTGAGCCTGAATCTGTTGGTCCCCATTCAGATCCTCACAGCCTCCAGGCACCAGGATATCACCTTGACAGCATTACTAGTTCGGCCAGGGACAGATGTTCAATTGGTATCTTCAGCATACTGATGATACCCTACTCCATGCCGTTGGATGATCTCACCCAGCGGTTTCATGTATATGTTAAATAGGAGGGGCAGTGAACCAAACTCTGAGGCACCCTGCAAGGTAGGGGCCTCGGGTCAGACCTTTGCTCCCCTACCAACACTGATTGGGTACGGCCTGAAAGATAGGAGGCAAACCACTGTAAAACAGTGCCTTTCACTCCCAATCCCTCAAGTCACACCAGAAGGATACCATGGTCAATGGTATCAAAAGCCGCTGAGAGGTCAAGGAGCACCAGGACAGAGGAAGCTCCCTTGTCCCAGGCCTGCCAGAGATCATCCACTAGTGCAACCAATGCCGTTTTAGTGCTGTATCCGTGTCTGAACCCAGACTGTAGAGGATCCAGATAATCAGCTTCCTTCAAGGTACAACTGGTTCACCAAACTTGTCATTATTTTAACAACGGGTTCAGCCCACCACTGTTGTCTACCATAAACTTTGCATAGGCGTCTTGAAGGGCATCTGGCCAGTAAATGCCCAAGGTCCATTCAATCTCCCCAACTGAATGCAAGGGATTACTGGGTCATTCAAAGAAAAAAAACTTCTCTGGAATCCCTCCTCCATTCCACACCATTTTCCATTGAGACTTTTCTTGCATAGCCAATTTAAACCCATTCTGTTTAGTTTTCCGAGTTTGTTCTGCTGATGAGGGTCAGAGTCTGAAGTCCCTTAATGTAATTTATCTCCAATGTTCCATTGGGCTGCAAAGAATAACAAAAAGTGTGAGCAGTAACAGGGCTGAGCTAGGAGTCAGGAAACCTGAATTCATTCCAATTTAATTTCATCCCAGGGAAGCTTTACTGCTAGCCACTGAGCTGATTACCAGCTTTCAGCTTAATTTACCACATATGATTGTTGTGAAAATAAAACAGAACTGTAATAAACAAGTCAATTAATGAAGAAGTATGCACAAATTACAGAAATTTCCAAACTGGGTATTAAGCAAAACAAAACAGGATATGGGCAGTGATGGGAATACAGAAGGAAAAAAAGATGTTGCTTATAAAGACACCGCTACTTGATTATCAAGTGATGCCAACATTAAGATCTTGATTTGATGTAATTCATCATGATCACTTTAGCTGAGTTTAGCTAACAATGAGTAGTGTTTATTTTCAAGTAAATGCCATTAAGGACTTAGTTACTGTGGTTTCACTAAATTTAGGAATTAATTTATTTCCAATAATTTGGTATATCTGTTGACCTTCAAGAGTAATGAAGAAATTCATTGAGAAAGTTCATTAAGCTAATTTATGACATTATTGCAGACCAATAAGCTGCCCTGTTCAAGGGTTTCTCCTAACTGCTTAACAACATCTGTTTTGTCTTCTCTCCTTTTGGGCAGACCTGTAGGAATGAGAAATGGTATTAAATCATTTTCCAACTTCTCTTCTTATGACACAGCATTTGCTTCATACAATATTTTTTAGAATAGGCAGAAGGTCTACTTCTGTTATTAATTTCTAACTATTGAAAGGGTGCTTTGGGGGAGGTAACCAATTTTTGGGTATGGTGTATCTTATTGATATGCTTCTTATATAGTTATATTGACATGACTGTACATTTAAGAATATAATTGTCCTTAGCTGGGGCATAATATTAAATGAAGAGAGTATCCCAAAGTTCAACTATACTCATGTAAATACATGTCAAATAATTTTAAAATAATTTTGAATGGCTGAAATATATATTTTATTTATTTATTTATTTTATTTAAATTTGTAGGCTTCCCAATCGCGTGGGACTCTGAGGAGCTCACAAGTAAAAACAGTATATAAACAAGATAAAATCAGTTTAAAAACAGTTTAAAATCCCATTAAAATTAATAAAATTTTCGGTAGGTCAATTTAAACCGGCCCGCCGGGAGAGCCAGGTCTTTAATGTTCAATGGAAAATCCATACATCTGGGACACTCTGGAGCTCCAGTGGAAGATCGTTCCAGAGACCCAGTCCTGCCGCTGAGAAGGCCCTCCTCTGTGAAGTCGCCAGTTGACACTGTCTGACCAATGGTATCTGGAGAAGGCTGACTCTATATGACCTTACAGGGTGTTGGGAGGCAAATGGTGGCAGAAGGCGGTCTCAGAGGTAACCTGGTCCAATGCGATATAAGGCTTTAAAGGTAATGACCAGCACCTTGAATTGAACCCGGAAGCCTGCTGGGTATATATATATAGAGAGAGAGTGTATATATATATAGAGAGAGAGAGTATATATATATATATATAGAGAGAGAGAGAGAGAGAGTATATATATAGAGAGAGTATCTTGCTCTTAGGAACAGGAAGCTGTAGCAGCTGAAATTGCCACAGCTGAAATCGCCTGAAGATGACGAATGTGACTTCGTCGAAACATTGCCTTGATACTCTCAAGCCTACATGGGAAAAGACCCGATTA
>JANHGC010006993.1:0-15391 GCA_027560395.1 Boaedon fuliginosus | reverse complement strand
GCCAGTTCTCCAAACCAATCAAAATTATCACTACCGGTTCTCCCAAACCTGTTGGAACTGGCTGAATACCACCTCTGGTGAAGACTGATGCAAAGAACGAGATAAACAGCTCTGCTTTCTCCCTATTGCTTGTTGCTCCCTTTTCATCTTCTCTCTTTAGTGGATCTACTATTTACTTGAATTTTTTCTTGTTATTGATATATTGAAAGAAACATTTTTTTATTATCTTTGACTTTTGTTGTAAGTCTTTGTTCATTCTGAGCCTTTGCTTTCCTGACTTCATCTTTGTACATTCTGGGTATCTGCTGATAATCAGCCTTAATTACATGTCCCTCTTTCCACTTTTTGTAATAGTCCTTTGTCTTTCAGTCTGTCAGATAAATCTTTATGCAGCCATGCTGGTTTCTTCTTGAATGTCTTGTTTTCCTTTTTCAGTGGTATTGTGCTGGATTGGAGTTTTATGATTGTATTTTTCAGTTTCCCATGCTTCTTGAGTTGTTTTCCCCATTAATATTTTTATCCATGGAATCTTTCCTAGGCTCCTCCTGAGTTTGTTTAAATAATCTCTTTTAAACTTTAAGACACTGGTTGGATTATTTTCTATTGCTTGTATTTGCATTATATTGAATTCCAGTATGATGTGGTCACTTTCACCCAAGGTTCCAGCAACTTCCACTCCCTCTATCACTTCTATTAGTAAGAATTAAGTCCAGTATAACTTTACTTCTAGTTTCCTCCTCCACCTTTGGGATGACAAAATTGTTGGCTAGGTTGGTTAGGAATTTGTTTGCTCTCCCACTTGCTGCAGAGTTTGTCTCCCAGTTGGTATCTGGATGATCTCCCATTACTACTGTGGTATGCTCCTACATACATTTCTTAATGGTTGGCAAAGAGTTCATCTATTTCTTCTGATTGTTTGGATGGCCTGTAGTATACACCTATGACACTTTTTTTCCTTCATGTTCATGACCTTCAGCATGGATAATTTCAACCTTCCACACAAAGAATTGGAAACTGGAAAATGAGAACTGTGCTTCTCCACTTTATTTTTCAGTCACTGTCAGCTAAAGACATCTATTTCTGGTTAGGATGAACAGAAGTGGCTTTGCATCTGAACTCAGGGCATGAATATACACTGTAAACCAGGACTGCAAACATAGTTTGGATGCCAATCTTCTTTCCTTATATTTACGTTTTTGGTATTACAAGAGGTGAAAAGGTCTAGTCAGTCACAGAGTTTATAAATAGAAGCCTAGAGACAAACAGCATGGTATGGTCAGCTGGGTGATCTTTGAGTAAATTGGTTTTAAAAAAAGGACAAAAGTGTATAATGTATTCAATTAGAAAGGTGACTGGCACATGGTTCATTTTACAGCAATATTATGGTTTTTTTTTCAGAAGAATTTTGATTCCTTTTCTGCACTGTATTTCCCTTCCGCACATGCGCAGAATTGTCTGTGCATGCACTGACAGTGTCGCTTTGGAACGCAACCAAATAGGTTCACGACCGAAGTCTGGGAACAAATTGTGGTTGCATTCTGAGGTTCCACTCTATACTATACTATACTATTACTATACTATGCTATACTATTATTTTACATGACATGACATGACATATTATTTCCAATTATGATCTTTTGAAAATAAATCATAGCTGGACCCAAAATAACCCCAAAATGAACCAAATATTTGTGATCTGGCTACTGAAAAATATTATCAGTAAATGGCCAAAGTGATTTGGTACAGTTCTGCAACAAAGGTTCTGTTTTTCATTTTAATAACACTTTTAATTAAAAAATAGTTACTGTATATTTAACTGCATGCTTAACACCTCATCTTCTTTTGTTTTTAGTGCAATCATTGGTATCCATATATGAGAAGATTTTAGGTTTGTGACCTTCAGTCTGATGAACTAATCCTCATGAAAACTTTTTTGACAATTTGTGTTTTAAACTCCTGGTGTATATCACAGTTCTTTTAAACTTAAAGTCTTATAAAGTTATATGAGAGCTAAATTACCTGTATTTGTCTGTTTGTGTGTGTTGAGTATAAAATGCCTATATTGCATTAAATGTCATGTCTTTGTTGAAGTTCAAAGATTTTTCTGGGCAACTGTGCATCCCTTTAAGAGTTAACACTCACATATGGCTTTGCCCTAGTTAGCTCAGGGGAGTTAGATAGCAATCTTTTTTTAACCCCCTGCACTCTTTCTCCACCTTTCAGTGGTGCCAAATCCGTGTAAACTTCATTTCCCATAAGCCATGCAGTGCCTAAGGAAAACATTTGGGAGTGTTTATGGGCCAGTTGAAGTGTAATGATTTAAGAGATGTTTATAAATGTTTATACTATACAGATTAACATTCTCCAGGGGCTTTGTAATGAAGAGAGCATGAACTGGAATCAAACCAGCTAGTTTGGGCTGGCGGTGTATGAATGAATCCTGCTGGGCTTTACTCACAGGCTATTTACATAGTTTGAATGGATTTCCTGAGCTCATGCTCTTTCAGCATTTTATTTTGGGAGAAGCAGAAGAGGAATCATCTAACTTAGTGTGAATATAGGTTAGAGCTGACACTCTAGTATGTCATTTGGGACCAGAGTTATTAATCAAACATCACTCTAGACAATTGGATAAAGCTTTTTTATAACACTGTTCAGTCTTTGTGTTTTAATTTGCATTCATATCCAACAGGCAACAGTTAGTCAAAAAAGGGAGGGCCCTATCAAATCCGGCACCAGTTAACAGCGGTGTCCCCCAAGGCAGCGTTTTAGGACCCACACTCTTTCTGCTGTACATCAATGACCTATGTGATCATATTAAAAGCAGCTGTGTCCTCTTCTCTGATGACGTAAAATTATTTAACATCACTGACAATGCTGCCGCCCTACAAAGTGACCTTGACTATGTGTCAGAATGGTCACACATTTGACAACTCCAAATCTCATCTAATAAATGCTCTGTCCTACACATTGGCAAAAGTAATGAGAACACCGAATACAAGTTGGGCAGAAATGACCTCGTAGATGACCCTCACATTGTCAAGGACCTAGGAGTACTCATCTCAAATGATCTAAGCCCCAGAGCTCACTGTAACATGATTGCCAAAAAGGTATTAAGAGTTGTTAATCTAATTTTATGAAGCTTCTTCTCTGGTAACATTGTATTACTAACTAGGGCATACAAAACCTTTGCCAGACCAATTCTTGAATACAGCTCATCTGCCTGGAATCCACACTATATATCGGACAATTGAGCAGATCCAGAGATATTTCATAACAAGAGTACTTCACTCCTCTACCCACAATAGAATCCGTTATGCCACTAGGCTTGAAATTCTAAGCTTGGACAATATGGAACTGCGCTGCCTGTGATCCAATCTGGAAAATCAAAGCATCCTAACATTTAAACTCTAAACTTTAACATTTCATGAGAACAGCTTCAAGAAAATGTGAAACCCTTCATTACTTAATTCTTCTCCTAAAATTTAAAAAGTGTTGGGATATTGATTTGTGATCTGATTACTCCCATTAGTTTAATTTCATGTAGCTCCATAGATGTTTATTTCTGATCACAGTCTGTCCTCTTTGACACTGCCAACTCTCTCAAAGCTCTCAAAAAGAGCTTTGCCAAATTACCTAACCACATTTGTCTAAGTAGTTTTCTTACAATAAATTGACTGGATGAAAGGATTATTGGCAATAATATAATTCTAAATAGAACTGTAATTGTTTTCTCAGGATAATGGGCAAAGTATAGAGTTACTAGTTAGCTGTTGCTGTTGGTAATTTTATCATATTCTGGTTCCCCCAAATGAGGTATGATAACTTTAATAAATATGCTGGCCTCTTTATATATTCAATGGCTTTTTATTGTTTTTAAACTTGGATCTTGATTCTGAACAATTTGTTTTACAAGTAGAGGCCATAATAAATAAAAGCAGTGATAGCCAAGTCCCCTGTTTGCCGATTCCTATTAAGGCAATAGGAAAATGATAATTTCTGGAAAAACAAGAATCCATATGATGGAGCAGCTAGCACAGCCCATGAAGATGATAGGCTTTATATCCATAAAGCTAGGATAGGTCAGCAAAAAGGCTGAACCACTTGTTACATCATTGTTTTCAAACAGCAACACTGAGGAGCGCCTTTTTGGAAACTTAAGAGCTGTGTCTTTTTAACAAACAGTAAGTACTTACAAAACGGAAAGCCTTTATTTTGTGTTTGAGCTGGGGTCAAAGACACATCTTCTTCCAAGGGGTGGGGAGGGAAGATGTTCCTCTTTCCTCTGCTGTTGCAGTGATTAGGCAGCTGTTTCCTACCTTCTGTGTTATCCCATTGTGTTGAAGGAACAGCACATGGCCTGCTTCTGTGGAAAAGGGTACGTTTAGCTGCTGCAGCTGGGCATATCTTTTCAGGCCAATGACCAGTTTTGTTTGGGTCCCTAGTATATTTTTCTCTTCTCCTCTTTTATGAACCTTTTGTATGGTTACCTGGAAAATATTTTGCACAGAAAAAGTTCTCAGGGCACAGGGTTATTTTCAAAGTTCTCTGCCAGCTGCACTGTGGTGGAAAGGGCTGTGGAACATCCCAACCAGTACCCATTGGATTAAAGCAAATTTATTGTAGGAACAATAATTTTCAATTTCAACACTATATGCTGCAAAGAAGGAAACCATTTGTACATTCCAATAACATATACGGATGTTCCCTCAATGACATTTCAAGATTTGTTTTTGTTAGTGTTTATTTTATTTCTTTCCTTCAGGCATATACAAATTTGTCAACATTCTTCCTAAATTTAGGTGACCTGAACTGGACTAAATAGTTACTGAAGCGGGGCTGAACGATCTTCAGTGTTCCTACTATTCTATGAGTCTATAGTTTGCCAACTGCACTGGGCAACCAGATTTTTGCAGCCTGCATGTGTATATTTCAATTATAATTCAAGTAATTAGTTAATGAAGCTTGTGATAATCAAGTAACTGTCTTGCCTTATATAATCAAAGAGGAAGATAATGAAACAGCTGTAGAGAAGAACAAAGCCCAACAGCAGTTTCTTCTAAAGCAGGAAGGAGCAGAAGGCTATGCCTTCCAAATTCCATTGTTATTCAGGATAATCCACAGAAACTGATAATTAATTAGAGCTTATAATACTCAATTAAACAGCACTTTTGAGACCATCAACTGCTTGTATATGAGACTGTGCCTATGATAGCTTAAGTGCCATTTATAGCTGGCTAATATTTTTAGGATTAAATTTCTGTGTTTGAAATAAATGGGTAATTGTATCATGTTGGCCTCTCATAATGAATTTTTTTGCATAGTGGTGATAACTTTATAAGTCAGGATAGTAGAATTAAGGACCCAAAATAAACATCATTTCTTGACTAAGTGATTAATAAAATGTAATCAACCCTACTAGTGGTCATATAATTTTGACAATGTTGAGCTGATTTTGATAAGTTAGAGATGAAGTTGCAAATGGGGAAGCAAAAAAAAAAAAAAGGCAACGTTCACCAAAGATGAGGTGTCACTATCTCAAAACCAGAATCCAATTTCATGAAAGCCAATACACATCATTTAGCCTAAATAGCAGTGAGCTCAGGCATTGTTGCTGAGCAAGCACTCAATAGTACAATTTTTGGTTTAGGTCTCAGGAAGATGAAGCCTATCTTTAAATATTTAATATCACAATTCCTGTTTTATCAGTATGAAAATTGAAATATTTTTTCTTATTTTCCTTGACAGAAGGGAAATGGCTGTATTTGTTTGTATCGGTTTTTACATGAGCAAAAGGCAAAAAGGTTCAAGATGGCATTGCAACAGTGTAATCAAAACAGTGCAATCAAAACTCCGACTGTATTTGAATGTGTTGCACACAAAACACACACAAAAGACATGTGGAGCTTTGATTACACCATCATAGCATCATATTGACTTCTGTTACCACACCCTGAGGGATATGCCAAGTACAAATTCCTTCACAGATCAGCCTTGGTATGCATATCTGAAAGTCATTAGCCCTGGGATCTATTTTGTTCTTATATCTGGAGGAAGAAACCTGCAGGCATTTCAAACTGTGGAAGATATTTGATTACCCTCTTGCTTTGACTTGTATAAATAACAAACAATAATTTAAGAGTAGCTTCTTGGCTGTACTCTCTTTTAGAGTTATGACAGACAATGGTGTCTGACCAACATGGAATAGAGAAAGAAACAATTCTCTTAATTTTAACATTTACTTGTATTTATATATTCCATTTTGGCCACCTCATGAGAAGGAAGGACTCACTGGAGAAGAGCCTAATGCTGGGAGTGATTGAAGGCAAAAGAAGAAATGGATGACAAACAATGAGGTGGCTGGATAATCACTGAAGCAGTCGGTGTGAGCTTAAAGGGACTCCAGGGGCTGGTAGAGGACAGGAAGGCCTGAGGAACGTGGTCCATAGGGTCACGATGGGTCAGACACAACTTTGCAATTAACAACAACAATATATTCCAGATAGATTTGTGGTATTTTTTTTTTCAAACTGCATCACAATGTTCGCTTATGTTCAGCTTGTGAAACACCAAAACACCAGACCTGGAACAGTGCAACATGGTTCACCTGATTATACACCCATCCCTTTGATCTTTGTCTGCACAAGTGTACTTGCATTTATTTTTGTTGAAATTCATCTTGTTGATTTCTGTCCATTGTTTCAGCTTTTCAAAACCTCTTGAATCTTGATAGTATCCTCCAAGGTGTTTCCTATTTCACTTATCTTTATGTCATCCACAATTTTAATAATCATATTTTTAAAAGTATAGGTTTAGATGTAGATAATATCTTAGAATGTGGCATTACAAAGGGCAATCTCATTATATGTTTATTATTTTACTGTTCTCAATGAGGTTTATTGTCCAGATTAGAGAATAATCTTATTATCTAATAAGAGAATAAATTTCACCCTAAAAATAAAATTAAGCCTCTCCAAATTAGAGCCCTGGCTATAGGACTGTAAACTCTATGAGTTTAGTTAGAAGTCATAACATACTGTATCTTCTAGACACAACCAAAAGTAATCTAACAGCAGTTTAGAGTCTGTGATTGTATTCAGATTCAAGTTTTTAAATAAAAATTATGAGATTGCTTCTCATATTTATTTATTACATTCTTGACCCTAGAATAAATGCAATTTTTGCTTGATTTTATAAAATGGGTCATTTTTATCATACAAATTTTAGTCATATGATAATTACACATTTCAGAGAACATGGGCTGTGAGTGGGCCTAAGATTAGTTTTAAGTAAACTGAAATCAATCTGCTTCTTCTGCCTCTAGGGATAGGCCTTGTGCTTTGCTGATTTAGGGAGTTCTCCTGCTGTCACGCCATTTATTAACCTGTTTCCATTCTGGTGTAAGAAAATGTAAATCTTGTTGCACTTTCTTTTTTAGATATATATTTTTATTTTCTTTTATTCAATATTATCCATCAAACTGCATGTCAGACTGGGTTACAAATAATGTGTGCTATCATATTGACCGGGAAAATGAGGCGGGATATAAATCCAAATAAATAAATAAATAAATAAATATTACACATTTTCATTACATTTTCATCCATAATCATAGATTAATCTTACACAAATGGTTGCATATGCAACATTCTTAATATTTTCTATCCCTCTTTTTCATATTGATTCTCTAACCAACTATAAAATATTTCCCATGTTTTATAATATTCTGTATCTTCTTTCTTTTTAATTGCCAGTGTTAACCTATTCATTTCTGCGCATTCTAAAATTTTCCTTACTATATCTTCTTCAATTGGTATCATTTCACTCTTCCAATTTTGTACAAATATAATCTTTGCTGCAGTCAATACATGAATAAACAAATATACATCCTCATTATTATATGTTTCAGGTAGTATTCTCATTTTTTAATCAATCTTTCATCTTTCCCTGTTAATATCTCTTCTAACTCTGTTAATTTCTCATAAAATCCATATTGTTTAACATCTTTTTCATATCTTGACTGTATTTACAATTGTAAAAACCATGTTATATCTATTCCCTGTTCCAACAGATCCTGTTTTGTTTTGAGCTCCCTCTTTTCATTTAAAATATCTTTATATCTAAGAATACTCCCCATATTTATATTAGGATGTACAAGTGCTTCCATTGTCAAAAGCCAGACCAGAATTTTCAAATAATGTTGTTCTCTAATTCTCTTCCATATTATTAATAAAGCATTTCTTATATAATGTCTCTTGAAATAACCATGTACCTTGCTTCCCCTATACCATAAAAAACTGTGCCAGCCTACCTGTAAATCATAGTCTCCCAAAGTTAGCAATCTTACATTTCTCAATTCGATCCATTCTTTCAACCATGTTAACCCAGCTGCATAGTAATATGATTCCTAATCAGGCAAGCCAAAAAACCCTCTAATTCTTGCATCTTGCAACATTTTCAAATTGATTCTTGCTTTTTTCCCTTGCCAAATGTATTTCAATATAATTACTTAGATTTATACCTTTCCTTTCCTCCAGGATTTCTAGTTGCTATGCGTAGCACTCCATTTTTCTGCCATGGATCCATTTGGATGTTTCTCAAATCTGCCTCAAGGGATTGGAGGTCTTCCAGAAAATCTCTGGAAGACACAGAAAAAGGAAAGTCCAGCTATATAAGCCAACTTCCACTTACATATTGCTGAGTATCGCTCACTGATACTCTACACAGCACTTCAGATTTTAAAAAATGCTTAGCAATATTTCTTATAATAATTCTGTAAGTAGGCCATTTCTATTTCTTGTAAAATCAAATGGTAACTGCAGGATTATTACTTGAGTGCACCTTATCCAAAGGTATTTTACCACAAATACATATTACATATTACATAAATGTATTACATAAATGTTAAATACTCTTTCACAGTGACAGAAACATAATCTTAAAAATAAACAATTCCTTAGCATCACTTATAAAAATACTTTTTATCTCGTTGTCTCCTGATTACATTAGCTTAAAAAAAGTATTTGTTTATATAGACCAAGTAAAACAATGTCCAAAAATGTAAAACATCAAGTCATCAGTTCTGGAGTCTTAAATGTTTTAGGATTGGATTTTTGAGAATTTTAGAACTAACAAGAAACCAATAATCAGATTTCCAATTAAAAAAGGGACACATTAATGACATGGGAAATTCCAGTTCATTATACTTCACAGTTATGCCTCTGAATGCATAAACATAGCCATGTTAGATCCTGTTAAAGTTTTTAATTGTTCCTCTGATTCCACTATATTTGGTAGCTGAAATACTTGGCATTTCAGGTAAAATAATACAAAGTGCTCTTTATAAAACCTTTATTAAGTGTTCCCAAGAAATTTCTTAAATATTTTCCCTAAATCTATGAAGCGCATGTAAAATAAGATTGGTGGTATAAAATATTTATTACTGAGACTTAAAGCTTAAAGCTTTCTTTTTTCTTTCCAGTTTCAATTGCTTTAATCTGTTGCATCAATCTAAAGTTACCTTAAAGAGAAATGAGAGCATGTAAGCATATTACATTACTGACTAAAGAGAAAAAGTTTCTGTCTTAATTTTTGTTCTATTGAAACTGCTTTTTGAATGGCAAATTCACCTGGCTTTGAGGGGTGAGATGCAGTGGATGGTAGGAGTTGCCATGTGCTGTCTGTTTCAGAAAACAAAATGTTTTTCACTGATACCTGGGTTATATTTCATCTTTTGACCATAATTCAAGTAGTTAATGGTTTAGCTGGTTGTCTTATACTTGTAAATCCTGCAGGCGTATTTTAAATAGATCAGAATTAAGGAAGCAAATAGGAAAACCAAAGAAGTTAAGAAAGAAACCTTAGCTTCCTCATGATGTTGTACAAGCTACAAAAATAATAGAGGAACTAAGTACTTTTTAAAATGTCTGTGAAATCAATTAGAACACATATAACAAGAGGCTCAAGAGGTATTTCATATTTAAGCCACCACAAGGTTGCATTTAAATGCTTTTCCAGGCCTTGTACCATCAGCATAGGATTTAACACCATAATGATGTCAGCTCCTGGGCAAAAGAAAAGCTGATTTTAGTTGTACAAGAGGAAAGATGAATAGTTGCAAAGGAATGGTGTATGACATAAGGTAAGGAAGCTAGGATAAGAAACTGAACTGCTTTCAACATTGACCCTGGGTGATTTAAGCTGTTTAAGCTCATTCAGATTGGATCATGGTGTTCTTTCTACCCTGACTCTCAACATTTTCTTCATAAACTGCTGCAGAACTATTGCACAACAACAATATTTCCTCATCTCATCTTCATGAAGTCTTCCTTATTGAAAAAAGATAAATATTGTCATCAAAATTGTGAACTGCCACAGTAATTCCCACTACAATGTGGTTTGCTTCTCCAAAAATAAGAAAGAAAAAAGTTCAAGGAAACTATGAATTGAACTTTCTATCTTTAATTCCTTATATTGCCTGTGTACTATTCTGCATTTATTACAGAACTAAATATAAGCAATTGACGGCACCTGTTTTAAACTCCTAGCGTAGAAGGACCATTATCTGATGCATCCAGGACATTCATGTTCTTATTAACCTTACACTGATGCACAACCAAGCATGGATCCATATCAAATAATCTGTGAATTCATTGGACATGGCAGGCAATTTGGGAATTCTAGACTGCAAAGTGGTGCAGATGATTCATACAATAGGCCTGCATTAGAGAGGAAACCATTTATAATAGAAACATGGGAATATAGCATTCTTTTTCATTATGAAAACAAAACCTTCCATTGAAAAATATACAAAGCTACTTTTCAGTTCACATTTTAATGCACCCAAAGTACCTCAACACCATGTTCATAATTTTTTTTAAAAGCCAGAAGAGATTTTTTTTTTCATTCTCAAAAAAATGACACATATGTAAGCCAACACTTATTGGATTTTGTTTTCTTTAAATTCATTCTTTACAGTAGAGGGTGATTGCAGTTCATCAGAAGTACAGTCACTTTTCTACAATTTAGAATTAATGGTAGAAATGTGTACTATGTATTTCCTTTGCAGAGGGACTGCTCTGCTTTGAAATTAAAAATCCCCATTAAAGAAAATGTCTATACAAGATGTGCAACAAAGTACAAGTATATGACAGACTACAGTTATTGATTTAACACCCCTCCCCAAATATCCATGACACCATTCAAAGTTAAATAGCTATAAAATAACTGAGTGGTTTTGTTTTGTTTTTAATTTCAGGAACAATGAGCTTGGAGAACAGCCATATTTTGTTAAAGTCAATATGTCCAAGTTTAGGGAGATAGTTTTGGATTTTCCATTCTGTAATTGTTACTTGATTTTATAAAATGTTTAAGATGCTGTATGACTAGGATACTGTATCTTGGGATTGTTGGTTTTTGGATGGCCATAAATGAAGTTCTGGAGAATATATGGCTCCCTGGGCACAGATTGCCCAACTCCGAGATAAATTGTTCCCAAATGCAATTGCCCAGTGAGCTTAGGAAGAATGGATAAGAAATCACTCTACCAGCATCAGCAGCCTGGCATGAGAAATTTGGAGACTTTTGAGAGATTGACAAGCAAGTTCTCCTGGAACTGGGAACCCGTTTTAGTGGCCCCTATTTATAGTGAGTGGGAGGAATTAGTTTCAATAGTTGGGGAGGTAATGTGACCAACTCTGAAAAAATATGACTAACTATACCTATCATAGAAACTATACTGAGACATATCATAGAAATATTTATATATAATTATCCAGCTATAATTACACGGATGGTTCTTGAGAAGAATCAATGTCTCTTAATTAAAGAATTCCTTTATGCTTTTCCTCTGGGATTTTTTTTTTCCTGAGGGACCACTTGTCTCCCAGAGTATATGCCTGTCCAATTCAATCTAGCAGAATTAGTACACTAGAGATCTTTTCAATTAAACAATGTCATTATTGGGACACCAGAAACATGTTTTCTGTTTAGCAGTGCCTCCCCTTGAGGTTCAGATGGGCTCATTCTGTCATTTAGAAAGCTGTGAATACCTGACTCTTCACCTAGGCCTTTGGTGAAGGATAACCCTTGTTTCACTCCACCTGGTCTGTTGCATTTGCCATCTTTTATATTTGATCGGTTATATTGTAATTTCTTTGATTGTTATGTGCTACCCAAGTTCAGTGTTGGGCAGCAAGCAATTTGATGATGATGGTGGTGGTGGTGATAATGATGATGATGTTTGGCCACACAGCCAGCTAGTTGTTTAGGCTGGATTTGGCATTTTTATCCATCTATCAAGTCCTTCCCTATTTGTTGATCTAAATTGTTGCAAGTAAAGTTGCCTTTTACAATTGACTGATGGTGATTTTGTCAATGATGTTGATGTTCAAGTGATGTTTCAGATGTTTGGGATTATTATTATTTTTAAGTGATTGTTTTGTAAACATTTACGATAAATCTCTTTTTAAAAAACCTCCCCAAATGCAGAAAGATAATGTGTTCCTACCAAGTCACTGTGCATAGCTCATTTTGGTGGAAAGATGCAAGAAGTGACAGTGAGTCGGCAACTCTAGGAGTACCTGGAAGAAATGAATTATCTTGCTTCATTTCAATCTGGCATGAAGCTTAAGTTTGTCCTTGGAAGCCATGATTCATGAGAGTTGCCAGGAGAGAAGCAGATGGGGAAAAGAATATGTATGCTGAGAAGAACATCTGTCACATATAATTAGTCCTGAAGGAGCTATATTAATTCTTTAGATTTGAGGGGCTGGAGTTGACCGACAAATCCCTCAATACCTTGGGGTTGACTTATCTGAAAGAATACATCTCCTTATATAGATCTACTTATATCTTAGATAGGAACTTAGATATATCTGCTTATATCTTAGATAGGAGTCATAAATTCTCCATGTATTTTATATTACTAGTAGGAAAAATATAGTACAAAAGAACATGAGCTGGTGGCACCCTGAATGTGTAAACCCTAAGAAGAACATGCATTACTATCCTTATTATTTGAAAGTAATATTGGAGAACAGTATTCTTGATACAAGAATCCACTATGTACAAGAGTGTCTTATCCAACTTTCATTTAAAAATCAAGAATCAGAAAAAGAGAGCAGATATCTTCATGCTATCTTTCAGGGGCTAGCAAATTAAAAAAAAATTCAGCAAGGCTCCCACACCCCCTCATTATGGTTTTCTTGATTCTGGTGGAACTATTAGGTACCTTAATTGTATTTAAATTACAATAAATACTTCTATATTTTCATTCATTCTTATAACATAGCATTTGCAAATCCAATGAAAACCACTTTTGTCATTCTGCTTTTCATTGGAAATACTTTTTCTAGTTCCTTGCTTGCAACTTCTTTTTTAAAAAATAACATTTTTATTCTTTTTCAAAATCAAAACAAAAATTAAAACAACTCTTTGGTCCAAACAAAACCAGTAGGTTTATACATTTGCATCCTTTTCATCAATTTATAGATATCATTCTTCCAATTTGTAACATTTCAATCTCATTTTAAAATATTTCAATAATTATCTGTTCTTCCCACAAAATCCAGCATAAATTCCATTCAATTTAAAATAATACAAATCACAACAGTATGATGTATTTCATTTGAAAAAAAAAAACAATCCCAATCTAAATTTCCACATGTAAAATTCTCAGTTTAACTTCAATTCATTTTCTATTGTTAATTTCTGTAAATATTCAGTATATTATCAAATATTAAAATAAAATGTTAGGAATATATATATTTATCTGATCCATAAACATACTGTCGATTATATCCATAAGGTAATAACATTGTCTATCCCTTATCTCTTCTCCGTCTCTTTGGGAAATCAGTTTCCCGTAATGTTCCAATCTGCTTCTGCATTTCTTTTCCTTTTCCAATGACTTTATTCCCTTTTTTCTCCTCTGGTGTATTCTTCGTGGGTCTCCTTCCTCTCTCAGTTAGTTGTTGGTTTCCCTCATATGGCTTGGCTGGCACCTCTTTCTTTCTTTCTTTTCTGCCTGGTCCTCTCTGTCTAAGAAGTATGCTCTAATATCAGTCTTTTGTTTACGAGTTTTGGGCTCCGTTTTCTTTTCCCTTTCTTTGTGCTTTGTTGTCTGGTCTCCTCTCATGTTTTCCTTCTCCAACTCCCTTTGTTCCAACCGTTCTGTAAAATAGTTAAGTCCTCCATTTTCTCTTTAGTTTTGTTCATTTGCTGTAATAAATCATAACCAATTTCTCATAGTTCTTCTAGGTCATTTAAAATTACTGCACAGTGCTCTTTCATGGTTTAGCTTGCATCTGTTGCCACTGCAGTTACCATTTCACCCAACAAGTCTATACAAGTTATTAAAAATTTACAATTTCAATATCCAGTTCAATATCACTCCAGAATCTTTTAAGCTGACCACACAGTCTTTTCTACATTCATTCAAATGCGACAAACCATGAAGGCAACTTAATAAAATTGTCTTCCCAAAGATGAAATCAATCTTGTAAAATGCTAAGTCCGCCATTGGTTCACTCTCACAAGTCACTTATTCCACCTTCCGTTCTGGGGTTTAAATCTTTTTAAAAAGGCTTGTCTCACCCAATCAGTAAGCTCTGCTTGGATTTCTTCTCTTCTCCAGCACATTCTCGTTTCCCGGATGGTCCTGACTTTTTTGCCACCATTTTTGGCACCATCATGTCGATTGTCGGCTGCGGGGCTAGCGCCAGGGTGAGGAGAGGATTTCTCTCCTGGGAAATGCCCCTTTGCTTCATCTCCCCTCCAGGTAGTCTTAGGTTCCTCTAGGGAGACTTAGGTTCCTCTAGGGACCTTTGGGCTGACAGGCTGGGGGCGGAATTGTGGAGCTTGCAAATTCCTCATCCCAAGTCACCGGAAGTCAAACCGGAAGTCTCTTGCTTACAACTTCTAATGCTTTTACAACAAGAGGGCTAAATTATTGTAGCAGTAAACAGCTGAGCCATCTAATTTCTACATAATTGACCTATATAATGCCAGTAACCAATGAAAGCTGTGGTCAATGTAATTTTTTTGCAGCATTGTGATTGTTTTCTTCTAAACTCTGTTCCATACTGCATATCCAACACATCATACTCTGTCCATCAAACAAAAGTGAGCATGCTTACAAAATTACAAAAGAGCCTCGGTGGCGCAGTGGTTAAATGCATCACTGCAATCTCTGCTGACTTGTTCAGGAGATTGTCAGATCGAATCCCACGAGGCTCAAGGTTGACTCAGCCTTCCATCCTCTCTAAGGTCAGTGAAATGAAGACCCAGATTGTGGGGGCAATAAGCTAACTTTCTAACTGCTTGGGAAGTGTTGTAAAGCTCTGATAAGCAGTATATAAAATCTGAGTGCTATTGCTATCCATGTTGTAAG
>JANHGC010006984.1:58765-69258 GCA_027560395.1 Boaedon fuliginosus | reverse complement strand
AATAAGTTTTTCCAGTTTTCGTAGGTAAAATTAGGTACCTCGGCTTATATTCGGGTCGGCTTATACTCGAGTATATATGGTACTTATCCCACTCTTACTAATAACAAAATTAAAACTCTGCACTCTGATGCTTTTCTTTTACAGTACAATATTCAGCTTCTCAGGCTTACTCTCTTAGTTTTCGCCTTCGTCAATACTGCTGCCCGCAGGATATTATGGAACTGAGGGAGCATTCCAGTTTTATAAATGAAATGAAAATAAATGCCACCTCTCAGTCTGCTGCCTGATCATATTCCTATCTCATTTCACTGTCTGAGTTGTCGGGATCTGGCTGGCCGGGCAGCTGCTGTGCCTTTAACGGATGGAGTTGAGCTGGTGACGAGGCGAACGAGGCTCCATAAAAGAGAGGCGTGCCCCAGCCAGATCCGACACCGTTCTAATTTTCAAATGTTGGTTACCTTGTTCGTTGAGCTGAATAAAAGCGCTACGGAGCCATTGTTTCGACTGTTTTATTGCTGACACGGGCGACGGAGCCGACATGAATATAGTTATTCTGACTTTTAGGGCCCCGTGGTCGTTTTTTAAAAGGACTTGGATACGGAATGCTCCGTTTATGAAAGATTTTAAATCAGAGAAACTCCACATTTATGTTGTTCTATCCTTCTAATAGTCATCCTAGAAATCTAATTGTGGAGGATCTTGATGGTTGCCCAATCGATCGTTTGGATGCTCCTAACCAAAAGAAGATGCTGTAGGCAGATGCTTTTAATTAAACTTAACTTTATTAAGAATAAACTGGAACAAAAGAAATAAAGGCTGTCTGTGTGTTCTTATAGGTATAGATGCAGACGTGCATCATGCATGTCTGCCCCAGTCAGAACATGGTACAAAAAGCATGGTATTCAGATGGGAGGAGGGTTATATAGGAAGAGGAAACCCCTCCTCTTCCTGTAGTAGGTAAAGGCAGGAACATCTAGATGTTTCCACCTAGTGGTCAGATAGATGTAATGCCATGGCTAGCACATGTTAATGAAATCATTTAACACTAATACATTCTCATCTCATATAGGTTGCAATCTGAAGCAGAGGTGGATGTAATGCTTAGGAGACACTTGAACACAGAGATTTAATTGGAAAGAAGGCTCTCTGAACACAGTGGGACCTTCATGGGTCTGAAAAACCATGCAGAGTTCTGCACTTACTCAGCGGGGTAGACAAAGTTTCATGAAATTCAGAAGATTGTGAGTGTGTTATTGGGGTTTTCACAAAATGACCACTACAAAGTATAGCCAGTCACACACTAGCCATTCCCAATAAGGCAAGCTGATGAACATCTTCCTCATCCAATTAAATTCCACTTTACTCTCTAACACTTCAGATTATTTCTTGGACAGATAAGCTTTCCAATAAAGCTGTGGACTGTGGCCGTCTATGACCTTTATTTTCTAAGAATGCCCGTCGGGCATCTGTAAAACAAAGCCTGATGCTAAGGATTCTCATTTCACTTCACAACAGCAGTACCTTGGATTAACCATTAAGCAAACTAAGCACTTGTTGAGGACACCAATGGAAGTGAATCACTAGAGAGCTTCTCCCTCCTAGTTATCAGTTATCATGCCCTTAACTCTTTTACCACCACACTGGACTTTAGTTTTTAGCAATTACTGGGTCTTAATGTCTTGTCGGTTAAGCAGTAGAAGGACTAACCATTCACTTCACAGCATGCCCGTTTCTCAATTATATGGTTGGTATTGCAACCATTTTTTTAAAGGTAGGTAGGATATAAAAAGCTGTATATTAAGGAGCTGTCTGCAGACACATTCGTGTGCTCACAAGGACCATGTTATCTCCTTCTGATGTAGCTTCTATAAAGTGGCCCTCAAAACCATTTTAATTGATTACTAAAAATGCTACAAACTTTTAATCACTACATAGGGTTTCCCCCCCAGGGGTGGGTTTCAACCGGTGTAACAACTGGTTCGGTGGGCTTTTGCCCTTCCACCTGCCCGGAAGCGGGAAAACAGCTGGGGCATGCTGCTGATGATCAGCTGTGCTGCAAACAGAGCAGATAAAGGTACGTATAGCATTCCTTAACAAAAGCCGACCGAACCAGTTCACTAGCCCCGGCCGGCCTTAACAAACGGTTCGCTTGAACCAGGGTGAACAGGTAGAAACCTACCCGTTTCTCCCTAACCCCCAAATGATTTAGATTACTCTCAAGTTTTTTTTTTAAGTATGACATATTCTATAGCTTAATTTGAAGTATCCTTGTTAAAAATACAGAGATCTGAGTATAATAAATAACCCTAGCTTTACTTTATATCCACTAGGATAGGAAGACAGGTTTTGAAGCTGGCTTAAAGCATATATATATATATCCCACGGCCCTGTCACCCTTACTGATGCTGACTGACACCACTTTTTACAGGAGATTGCCGCAATGTGGACCACACACACGATATATAAAATAAAGGCCGCTCCACTCTAACAACACCGAGGCTCCACTTTTTAATAAAAAGCACGTTTTCAATCAGTCTCTGATTTTCAGTCTATTTGAAGGAGGATGCATGCATGGGTGGGAGAGGGTCTTCTTAAGACTGTAAGCAAGCATACATAAAACCAAGATTTGCTGCGAAATCAGCCTTGATTACAGGTAGAATGATCTTTAGCTGCAGGCAAAATTAACAATCCATGGCTTTTGCTTGACCTCTGGATACCTTGAGAGAGTTGTCCAAAGCATGCTAAAACCTGGTTGTGCTGCACAGTGAGGGAATGGAAAGCATCGATTGCTTTGTGATTATTAGCTAGAGTGGGATAAGCTTTCTCCTTATTATGCAGATTAGCAGAGCTCTTGGTTCCAACAGATGCAGGAGAGCAGCTGCTCTTACAGATGGCAAGTACACAGTTCCATTAGTATGTATCTATTGTCTGCTGTTGGTTTGCTTGGAGGATAGGTAGGCTGTGCAAAGAAGGAGGGTTATACAGGCAAATCTAAAGCAGAACCACTCTCCTACGGGGAGCGGGCAGGGGAAAATCTATGCCCAGGGGACTATTTACACAGCAGGGCAGACAATAATCAAATTAAAGTCTACCCTAAATAAGAACTTTCATATGTCACAATTAAATTTTGAGGTGTTTTTTTTTTAACAGAGGGTATAAGAAAAACAATAGCAATATCTTTGCAAAAGAAAAATAAAGGACACAAATTAAGTGATTTTAAATACCATTGATTTTAACAAGGGAATTAAGCAATGGAACTTAAAGCCTTTAACTTTAGCTTAATGGCATTTGTATTGTTTGGCGATGTATTAATGTGTATCATATAGCACATAATGAATTAAAGGAACAGGGGTTGCATTCATCGAAGTACCCTTCTCATTATTTGTGAAGACTGTATTTAACTACATTAGTTTAATACTCTATAAACATAGTCACCACTCTTCAGAAAATATATATTTGATGTTTCTCGGTGTGGGAATATATAAAAGATAGTCTCTAAGAAGAACTCAGCTCTTGCTAACTTCATACAAGCAATCTTCTAAATAAAAATATGGAAGAAAGTTACTTTTTGGGAGTCCTTGTTTAGGTCTGATCTACTTAGATTTTCAAGAGTAGCCAAGGTCAGTAAAGTATATATAGATATATAAATAAGCATGAAAATATATATATATTACAGGTAATCCTTGACTTATGACCACAATGAGCCCCAAATTAGTGTTGCTAAGTGAGACTGTTGTTAAGTGAGTTTTGCCCCATTTTATGACATTTCTTGCCACAGTTGTTAACTGAATCACTGCAGTTGTTAAGTTAGTAAATAGTTAATAAGTGAATCTGGCTTCCCCATTGACTCTGCTTGTCAGAAGATCACAAAAAGTGATCCCATGACACTGGGACACCACAGCCATCATATGAGTCAGTTGTCAAATATCCAGACTTTGATCACATGGCCATGGGGGTGCTGCAATGATTGTAAGTGTGAAAAACTGTCATAAATCACTTCTTTAGTGCTTTGAATGGTCACTAAATGAACTGTTTACCACCTCGAGTTCCCCTTGACTGGGGAAGAGAGGCAGGGTATAAATCTAATTAAATAAATAAAATAAATAAATGAACTGTTGTAAGTCAAGGACTCCCTGTAGTCCTTTTCCATCTATCTACCCCAATCTCCATAGTACATAGTGTGTTGGACAGAGTTAGTATTGGCCCAAAGTCATCCAGTGAGAGTAGCTTTGAGGCTCATCTGCCTAGACTAACCCAGTGACTATTGTGGTATATTTCTCATAATGATGTGTGCTCTCTCAACTGTTGGTGGCTGGAAAATCTAAGGGCATACTGTACATCTTCCCATACTAGGGAGTGACAGCTTGGAGAGGGCTACACTATTGGGGAAACTTTGAGCCCCTTTAGAAGTTGTAGGAATATAATTATCAGCAGACCTAAGGCTGATCATTGCTGGCTGAGTAGGTAGAAGGTCCTGGAGAATGACAGTTTCTGAATCCTGGCAAGAAACCACAGCTGGGTCTGAACCGAAGCCTGTCACACTCGATTATCATATGTGCTGGGATTTTTAATATTTCTGCGTTAGACTTCAGATAAATTTATCTTCTTTTTATTTCAGGCTAAATTAGGTCTTCTCAGCAATACTATTGATAAAAAGTTATATGGGAGACTGGGGAGATAGAGGATTTATCCATTGTGTAAATAGATATTTTCTGGCTGAATTTCCAGCACTTTGCAATTTCCATTCAATAGCCAATTATGGATACAGATGTATATTCTCCGTGCAAGCCATGATTTGCTTATTACCTAATAGGTTGCTCAATTTGCTCTGGCAACTAAATTCCACTTAAAAGATTACAGGACCTCTTGCGTTTTGATTAACTTACTTCCTTCTTACTATCTTAGAAGCTGGCTGAGTTTTCCATTTTTCTCACTGGCTTTTTTTTTAGTCTTCCTCTCTCCAATCCAACGCAATGTTGGAAGTATATCATGTAATACTTTTCAGAACACAAATATATTGACAGCAGCAAAAATGGAGAGATATTTTAGTACCCACAATGGATGAATGGCAGGAAAAAACTGATGGAACAGGCAGAGATGGCTAAATTAACTGCTCTAATCAAAGAAAAGAATACACCCAACTTTGTTTCTATTTGGAAATTACTTCTGGATTTTGTGTTTCATGCAAAAAAGTTGAAACTTTGGGTTTTGCTGATTAGATAAGTTTGTAGTCATAGAAAATGGCTACTACATATTAATATGTAAAACTACAACCTGTGGCATGTCGTGTTACTATCTTTTTTTCTATTGTGCTAAAAACTGTTGGAGGTCAATGGGATTTTGTTTTCCTCTTTCCCCTACACTTCTTTCTCTCCTCTTTTCCTTTCCCCATTTCCCCACTATTTTCATTTTCAGTTGTATTTTATACTTTGATAATTTGAATAAAATTATTATTATTTAAATCCCTCCATCCAACCCTCTGGAAGAGGCATCCAGACATCAGGTGACCGAGAATATTGGCAATTGCTCCACTCTAAACAACTCCCACTTCTTTCCCAATCATGTAATGGGTGTCAAACTCGCCGTGTCATGTTGTGATCATGTGACTTTTGCAACTACTTCCCATTCATGGAGCTGGTGTGGGTGTGGCCTGTATGTGACGGATCCAGCCTGTGGGCCACCAGTTTGACACCCCTGGTCTAGGCAGTTTACTCTGCATTCCAGTACAAAAATACAACTTGAGAAGACAATGGAAATGCACACATAAAGACACATGCTACTTCATATACTAAAGAAAATACAAATGCCTCTTATGGCCAGTGCGCGGAAATAGGTTGGAAATTGTCATGCCAAAAGCTATGCACTGCATACCCTATCTTCACATGTTATCTAAGAGAGGGATACTGAAATTTGTCTTGTGGTATCCTGTGCTTGTATTCATGACAACATTGGAAATTATGTTTTATTTAGAGTTATCCTGGTTTTCTGTTCTTCGTAATAAAATCAGTATTTTGACCTGTATATACCTAAAAGTGTACTGTGTGAGACAACCCCAGATTTCATTAAATTACATTAGCCTAGTTAACATCCATATAGTATTTACTCAGAAATAAGTCAATAGCGTTCAGTGGCATTTACTTTCAAGCATTAACTTTTTACCATGAGTTCTTCATATATTTTGCCTGATCCTTTATGTGAATAATTATTTCCTGCACCAGCGTGCACGTGATGTTCTCCATGGTGATGTGATCATTGAAAGCATGGTCTATGAACACAGAAAATAATTCCATTCTGTGCAAGACCTGTCCACGGACTAGTGTCAACTGCTGGATTAGATATGTTGTGCAGCTTTTTATAAACAATTCATGGATATAACTGCATCTTTGGGGAGCCTTTTAGGTGGTGTTTCTCAAACAGCTTGCTTCATTTGTTACTGGAGGGGTTTACATATATTTTTAAAGTAACAATATCCAGGTTTTTTTTATCTCACAGCCCTAGAAATCTCCTAGAATCCAATTACTAGGATTTGGAAAGGGCTATACTAATCCCATAACTGTTTTCTCAACAGATTCTATTACTCTGAAACATTCAGACTTACTGTTGGAAATGTAAAATAATGATGCTAACCACGATAATTAGAGAAAAGGCTTCTGAAGTTTCACCAAGCCAGTTCTGATGTGAAGAATTTAACCTCAGGAAGGAAAGAAAGTGTGAAGGATGGTACTCTTTCTTCAAGCCCTACCTTCAGGTTTTAGGTTCATTTTTCAATCAGTAGGTATAATTCAACGGTTTTGCATAACTTCATATTGGTGAGTTCTAAATAATCAAGATGTATGAGAAAAACAGGTGCATCTTGAAACAAAATAAAAAGTCTATGAATGTATTCTGAGGGGGGGAAATTATCACCACGCAGAAAAAAATATGGCTTTATTGAATGCAAAGGTTTTTGCTTGTATTTCCCGTTGTCATACCTGAAAAACAGAATTAGCAGATGGACCTTAGCAGATGGGCTTAAGGAGCCTCTTTCCACTGCAGAAATGGACAGGTTGTACCATCCAGATATGGTAATGCTTCAGTTGCATCAATCCTACTCAGAAGAGCCAATGATGAGCAGTGATAGGAATTGCAGACCAACATACCTTCTGTTTTACTAGATCAATAGAAAAAGCAGAGACAACATTACAAGTTGAGAACTTGATTAATACTTTTTTTTCCCTCTCCTTCCCTTCCCAGTGTAACTATTTATTTATTTGATTTATACCCCGCCTCACTTCCCCGATCAAAGGGAACTTGATCAAGGGGAACTACCATATCCTTTTTTTCTATTATTATTTTTCACTGCTGAAGAGTGAACATGCCCCTCTTTTTTACTTGCTTCTATCAATTAAAGTAGTCTTGGAAATGCAAAAAAAAAAAAATACCTGATGTATACAAACTGGGATTCATCCATTTTATAAATTGCTTCCTTTTTCAAAAAAAAAATAGCAAGAGTTATTAATTCAACTATTTGAAGGTGGTGGGTTTTTTTTGCTGCTGGCTCAACGGTTAAAGATGTTGAGCTTGTCAGCTTAAAAGCTGACAGCTGGGGTTCGAGACCTGAGCTAGGCGCAACGAGGTGAGCTCCCATTATTTGCCCCAGCTCCTGCCTGCCTAGCAGTTCGAAAGCATGCAAATGCGAGTAGATTAAAAGGTACCACTTTGGTGGGAAAGTAACAGCATAGAGCCATGCTGGCCAAATGGCCATGGAAAATGTCTTTGGACAGTGCTTCGACCAAGAAACAGAGATGAACCCTACACCTTAGAGTTGGACATGACTGGACAGGGAAACCTTTACTTTTACCTTTTGTTGGCTTCGCTGCTTTTAGAACTGTGTTTATGACCCAGATGGTCAAGGCCATGATAGTACTGTGGAGTTTGGCAAATATATGCACACAGATAAATGTGACATATGCACATGTATATTGTGAAGGTGAAAGTCTCCAGAATATGACAACTTCAGTTGATAAGATGGGCAACCTGGATATTGCATAAGATTTTTCTCTGTAGGTCTACTTTTCCTTTGTACCAGATTATCCTGAAATTCAGGGCCATACTACAACTTGTGTGCAATCATAGCATATATAACTATTATATTGGTGTAAAACCAGAAGATACATTCTCTCTTCCGTCCCCCCCACATACTTTCTCTTAGATAGATTGTCTGTGCAAGAGTTATGTAGCTCATTATCTGCCATAATGCTAATTGAGAACATCTTTACACTCTATGTTTAACTTGGTTTTTCTGTTCATTTGTTCCCTCCAAGGAGTCTGAGGAAAGATCTAGGGATCTTTCACACAATTCTCAGCATGCACAGGCCAAAACAGAGTATACAGGCCTCTCTATGGGGGTAAAAAAGACAAGGAATGTAAAACAAATCTTCATAAATTATATTATGCATGTATAGTCTAAGAACCTCTTATGGTTATGACATTTTTAAGGTGTAATATTGCATCAGAGAAATAGAATAAGCTATTCTAATTAGAAAAACCCAGAATATTACAAGAATAAATGCTTCCATTGAAATCAAATCAAACTCAAATTATTCCAGACAATAAACTATTTCTTCTTGACAACCTTCAGTCTTCAAAAGCATTACTAACATATATTGTTGGCAATTTTTTTGCCTGGGGAGGACATAATTTTCAATCTCCTATGTAACAAAATCTTTATTTTTTTAGAAAATAAAAGCTGAAATTTTGCCAGACTTCATGAGAAGCCTCCCAAGGAATAAAAAAGGGAATTCCTGAAGATTTTACTCCACTACTCATTTCTTACTCTAGGGGGCAGTGCTCATCCCCATTTCAAGGCCATTGAGCCAGCGTTGTCTGAAGACATGTCTATGGTTATGTGGCCAGCATGATGTTATGGAGCACTGTTTTCTCCCCATCGAAGTGGTACCTATTTATCTACTTGCATTTGCATGCTTTTGAACTGGTAGGTTAGCGGGAGCTGGAGTGAGAACGGGAGCTCACCCCATCCACACCCCAGCAAACAGGGAGAGTCTTATTTTCAGAGAGCTAACAAGACTGCCATTCCTTTTTTATAATCAAAGGTTATTTGGTATGGGGGAAAATAGGCTCCTAAATAGTGGGGAATATTGATATCTAAACAAAAACAGACACAAAATCAGGTTACAAAACACCCAAATATCTGTCTCAATAAATGACAATAAATATTTTACAGAAAGGTGCTAAAGAGTATTATGCTCAGGGATGGGTTCTTACCGGTTCGCTGGTTACCTGCTTTGTGGGCTTCCCGATCGGCTGTCAAAAGTGCGCTGCGCGCGATCGACTTCAAAATCTTTGTGGTGTTCTGCAATACTATTTCTTCTTGACAACCACACAGCTGTTGGATCAGAGTGCTTGCAGAACACCACGAAGAATTTGAAGTCAATCGCACGCAGTGCGCTTTTGACAGCCGATCGGGAAGCGCGCCCACAAACCGGGTAACCAGCGAACCAGTAGGAACCCATCCCTGATCAGGTTGTCTGTTGTGGGAACACAATTCTGGGCAAGATTAGCTTTGCTTTTCATCCAGAGACAATTGTTTTTCATGTTCTTAACAAAAGAAATGCCAACTCATTGTAATTTCCCACTTGGCCTACAAGTGGTATCCAACATTTTGTATTTCTTGACAGTCAAAAACCCACCATCTTTACAAGATGGTGAACATGCAGGTCACAAGCCATTCTAAATGTTTAGTTTGCCACATCGATGCCACTTCGTGTGGTCGACAGTGTGTTCAAAATTGCCCTATGGAATTGAAGGCCACCCAGGCTCATCACAGGACATTAGAAAATACTACTACAGTGATAGGAACATCTGGTTATGGTCCGATATAAAGTATATCGGGGGCCACTAGAAATAAGACTGTTTGCCAGCCAGGTCAAGATGGCTGACTGATTACCAATTCTCGTTTCTTTATTTTTGCCTTCTTCCATTGGCTTGGTTTTAGCAACAGATGACCTGATTATGCTAGGATTTCACCGCACATACAACGTTGCACATTGCCATAATGATTTTTCTTTTCTTCGTTTTTGCTCTGAAATGTTAGTTCTGTGGAACATGGGAAGCAAGAGAAGGAAAAAGTCCTACTCCTTGTGTGTTGCACAATTGAAATTATACATTTGACTATTGAAGAATATAGATAAACCCAGCATCCAATATTTCCTGGTTGCCCTGTTGTCAGCATCACTTGCGCAAAGTTATATCAGAACATGGCACATCAATGTTATGTATATGTCTGGACCAAATGCTTGTTTAGGAGAACCAGCATGGTGTAGTTAGGGGAGGAATGTTGAGGAAATTGGAATTCTGGTCCACCTTCAGCCATGAAAGCTAATTAGATGCACAGGTCTGCCTGCTGTGCCAGTTGCGTCCCTTCCTGGACCGGGAGGCCCTTCTCACGGTCTCTCATGCCCTCGTCACCTCTCGCCTAGACTACTGTAATGCGC
>JANHGC010006984.1:10522-20906 GCA_027560395.1 Boaedon fuliginosus | reverse complement strand
CTGACAACCTGCTGAACAAGTCAGCAGAGACTGCAGTGCTGCATTTAACCACTGCGCCACCGAGGCTCTGTTACCCAATTGAAGAACACAGTGGTGATCACAAAGATGCCTGCAGTTTTCTCTTTCATTTATCCATAATTTAAAGTGCTTATCTTCCCAATAAGTACAATAATCCTACTTTCAAATCGGTACGCATAGCAATAGTAATAGTAACACAAAAATTACAGCAGCAATAATAATGGGGTCAGTAGTATCAACAATAGGGATGCATCCATTTAATCACAAGAAGTCAATAAATGAAAGGCATATCAAGAACTGGGTTTCTTTAAAATCTGGGTAGGCTAATCATATAAATGGAAATGTAAGGGGATTCAGCTCCTTGAACAGAGGACTGGTTTAAAGGTCTTTCTAGAAATGTTGGTTGGTGTCCGCTGATGATTAAGAGGCTCCTAATTAAATGGGAAGGATCAGCTCTGGAAAAATAGTAATGAATTAGTAAAATCTAGTAATAAATTGGTCAGGAAGTTGGAATCAGCTCCAGAACAGCAAACTACATCTGAATGGATGATGAAGATTAACAGTACCATTCCATATTGTGGAAAGGGTTATGAATTTTCCTTGAAAGTCCTTTGTGGAATGTGAGCATTTTCTTTCTGGTGCTCTAACTGCAGGATAATATTTCATTGGTCCATTTGGTTCATTCTTTTCCTACTTGTAGTTCAAGTGGTCTCTTTCCAGAAGTGTCTGGGCATCATGAGAAATCTTGGACAGTGTAACTTTTTCCTATGCAAGGAGTACCTGATTTCTAAGGATTATGTCTTTTGTTTGAGGAGAAAGTCAAACATTTTATCATTATCTCAGAAATGTAGGTCTTTTGCAGGACCCTCTACTATGAAGCAGCTCAGTTTGCTTCAATTTGGAGCACTCCAACCAAATATAATTACTTCAACTGCTATAACTGATTATTTGGTCTCCGGGTTAATTTCTACTAGCATTTTTCTATGATAAGCCGCCTGGGAAAGCCAAGGGAAATAATCAAAATCATAAAAAAGCGAAAGTTACAATATTTTAAACACATGATGCAACACCTGGAAAAATATGACATACTTCATTTAATCCTCCAAGGAAAGATCGAAGGCAAACGAGGTCCAGGCAGAAGAAGAAGAAGATCATAGCTTTAAAATCTAAGGGACTGGTTTGGACAAAACTCAGCAGCACATTTTTGTGTGACTATTGATAAAAATAGGATCGCCAACATTATCGCCAACGTCCAATGACGGACATGCCACAAAAAGATGAAGGAGCATTTTTCTTCTTGCAGTGTTCCACCTATTATACCAAATCCCATAATTCTCAGACAACATAATAATGGCCATAATTATGTAAAGCAAAACAGGGGCATTACCGTTTAATGAATTTGCAGCAGAGTGAATCCTAAATATATTAGGATGAGATTAAAAGTCTAGGTCAGGTTAGCAGAACTTGAATTCTGTTGGCTATAAGGTTGTACTGATTGAAAGGGCCAAGAGATAGTCATGTAGAAAAACAGAATTAGGGAGGCCAACTCTTGTTTTTATAATTGTGTGATTACAGACCTGCGGCCGTATAGAACAGCTCATTCTACACCAATAAATTACAAGTATAAGACTATGTGTGTGACCTGGGTTTGCCTCAAATCATTCTCTTCCAAAGTCTGTAGAGATTCTCAGTCATCCAGATCATGGTTGGAAGTCCAGTTGCCTCCTGAAAGAGCACCTTTGGGACATTCTCTTCCAAGTTTTCTACTTTATGCTATAGGCAAAACCCACATGAAATGTGTGGGCTTCAACTAGCTATTGTTGGACAGCTCTGTGATTCAATTTAAAGAGCAGTTAGCAGTTAGATGTGACAACTCCTGGGAACAATGATTGGAAACTAAGCTGAATCAGCCTCTTCACTAGTTGGTTGAGGACATCCCAGAGATGTAGGATAGATAAAGTAGTGGAAACAGCTTCTTAGAAAAAGATAATGGCAAGCTACTTATCCTTAGGCCCTCCTCAAAAAAACAACAACCAACCCCACACCCCTAGATTCTGTTCCATTCAATGTCCTGGTATTGATTCAAGGGAATTTTTATCCTTTACCTTTCTTAGACTAAGAATTTGGTTGAAAGAGGAAATGCAAATGAATATTAAACAAGAAACAAACATTGGTACCAAAGTCTTCCTTTGACTGTCCCTCTGCAATGTCAATTGAGCATAAAATTTCAAGCATCTAATGAAATGGACTCTGTTTGACAAAATCTTACGCTGTAATAAAACTTAATTTTTAATAGACAACAATAGTCATCGCTAAGTGTGTTACAACAGACTAAACGGCTACTCATTGTCATCATTCAGCATTTATTCATGTGAATTGTAGCAGTGCACACATGCAACACAATTGAGTTAATTTGATTTTTGTATTACTCTCTGGATATACTCCAACTTTTAATAAACCTACAAAAATCAAAGATGATCATTTTTGAGCCAAAATAACACTGAAATATAGAAGTTTCATTTTTTTTAATTGACAAAGTATGCATGACCCTTGGTCATTCATCTTGGGGCAGAAACTGTAGATAGATGGGGTCATTATGAGCACACATTAATCGTGGTTATCCAGTTTCATTGCTATCATGCTTTTAATTAACTCTGCAGTTGGAAACTAAATGTGCTAATGGGCTAATGGTCATTATAACCCCTGAGCTGATTATATGGTAACTTTATATTTTAAGAGTGGGAATGATAAAACAAAACATTACTATGGATTAGTTTTTTAAATGGCTTAAGCTGCAGGGACCACACTATTATAGGTCAACCTTCTCCAATCTGCTGCTTTGAGTTTGTGTTAGGCCTGCAATTTTCAGACTTCCATCTTAGAATTTACTCCACACCAAACATGTACAAAACTTCAGTATTAAAACCTTTTCTTGCTATAAACGAAATTGTAACTATTCTCCAATATGAAAGGGGGGGTTGCACTGCTGAACTACCTAAGCTCATATTCATCATTGTCATCGGAGACATAGTAGAAAATAAGAGCTGACAATAGAATTCAGAAATGTGGTAGAAAAGGAAACTTTCAAGATTTAGACAGAAGTTATTATTGTTGGCCACAGAGTCTGCAAGATGTTTAAACTGGATTGACTCCTTCCGAAGAACCTGGGCTATGCAGATGTTTGATAGTGTTAAAAGTATCATTGCAGGTGTTCCTTTAATGGTATCCTTCTGGGGCGACTCAGGGGGCTGGGAGTGGGGGGCACCATTTTGCGGTGGTTCTCCTCCTATCTCTTGGGTCGTACCCAGTCGGTGTTGGCGGGGGGACAGAGATCGAGTCTGAGGGCCCTGCTTTGCAGGGTTCCTCAGGGCTCGATCCTTTCCCCTCTCCTCTTTAACATATACATGAAACCTCTGGGTGAGATCATCCGACGACATAGGATTTACATCCTGTCTGGTTCACACAACACACTGAACTGGGTCATCTGAATGTACACTATGCTAAGCATGGTTTGTTCATGTAGTCTGTGGCTGTGCTTGCTTCTGCATTGAGTGGAGAAATCCCCCCTTTCTGTACACTGATAATACCCAGAAGCCATGAAAGCATTATTAAAGTGGTAGTTAGCATGACAGCAAGACAGGCTCTGGGGGCTCAAATAGCATTAGATCTTTAACGTGAAATATCATCTCAGTGTTCTTCTACAGCTTGTCCAAAAATAAACCCTCATGGAAGAGATAGAAACTTTGGCTTGCTATAATAGTTTTTATAATAGCACAATAACATCTTCACTGCACTGTAACCATAAAGAAAATCTGCTTTCAAGTATAATGATGTTCCATTTTTAAAAAATAAACCATTTTAATGGGAATTAAATTTTAATTTTAAGTAAAATGGATTTTAATGGGAGAAGCAGGAATGCGACTTTTTTAAAAAAATGCAAATCATTTTTGTAAACTTTGGCTGGTTGTTGTCCGTCTTCTTGAGAACAATCATGAGACAGACATGCAAATAGTGTTTGTACATTGTCGAAATGTTATTTCTTATTTATTTATTTATTTGATTTGATTTATACCCTGCCTCTCTTCCCCGGTCAAGGGGAACTCGAGGCGGATTACAACAATTGCAATTTATGTTGCAATATGACATGACTTAAAATATAGTCCCTATTGACTTTTTTTTTTTAAGGAGGAATCATTTATACTATTGCATCTTGTTTCTTTCCCACCTGTTCAGCTACCCAATATAATGCCTTTTTTGAGGTACTGCAAACATCATTCCAATTTTAGAAAGCCACATCTAGAATGGGGATGACCGCATTTCTGATCCACACCAAGGAAGGTGCTGTACTGGGGTGGCCTGTTCAGAGCAGTCATAAAAAGAGCTTTCACTGCAAATAGAAGGAGCAGCTGCTCCTTGTTGTCTGTTTCCTGATTCAACAAAGTTGCTTCTCAAACTAGAACAGTTAGTCTCTTTTAATGCAAGTGTGAGGTAGACTATTCATAGTATTGAAGTCAGTATATGCTTCACTAATTACAGAACAGGATCTGTGATGATCATCCCAAGCCTTAGAATGCATTGAGAAAAAAATGGGAATCCCAATTCTGGTAGGAGAAAGGTTCCCTGAGGATGGACTTCAGAATGAGTCCAAAAGCTCAGAAGACTAAACCTCTGGTCCCGATAACCAACCCAGATTGAATCCTGAAATCCCAGAATACCCCATTGTCTTCATGAAAAAAAATCTATACACAGGTCAGGAAACCACAACATAACAGAACATGGCTCTGGATTGGCAAAGGAGTGAGACAAGGCTGTAGAGTATATTTATTTATTCAATCTTTATGTTAAATAGGGAAGCTGGATTGGATGGGGATGATTGTGTTTTAAAATTTAGAAATTCCAGTGACTTCTGGTGTGCTGATGACACTATTCCTAACAGCTGAAAATGCATATGACTTACAAATTTTAGTAATAAAAATTAAGGGACATAGTGAAAAAAATGGGACTAAGATTAAATGTACTACATTAATGACCACAGATACAGCAACCAACCTGATAATTGATAATGAAGATATTAAAGTGTGGGTAGCTTCTTCCTTTAGGAACAACTACCAATAATAAAAGAACTAGCTGTTGAAAATATGTTACAGAATAGGCTAGGAAGAGTATTAGTAATTTTAACTTTTGATATTGAAGAAGACTTCTGACCATGGATAGCCAAGAAAACAAGTAAGGGGATTAACAAAGAAATCAACCCAGAGTTCTCACTCAAGACTCAATGATCATATTTGGACCTTATGCAAAAACCTAGCTCTTTTTAGAAGTCTATAATAAGTAGAATGGTGGAAAGAAGGTGGAAAACAGGTCAACCAGCAGCAAGATGGATGGACAATAGTGATGATGCAACATTGGAAGACCTGAGAGACCAAGTTAGGGTCGGATCATCATGGAGAAAGTCTTATTTACAGTATGTAGGCTTTTACAGTATGTAGGTTTTGACTTGATTGGCACATAATTAATCAATCGCTAGTGATATCTATATCTATAAAAGAGAAGTGTTTGTTTGTATGTGTTCTATACAAACTTGCAGTTCTCCACCAATCTATCTCAAACTTGACAGATAGACAGGTTAGCGTAGTAAGATCAGCACTGTCGGGGTCACCAAAGGGCCTTCCCACCTCCTTTTTTGGGGTGCAAAGGGGACACTCTTAATGAACAAGCAGCAACCTTCTACTGAGCATGTGCAGTTTTGCCTCTCTACTGAGCATGTGCAGTTTTCCAACTGACTGAGACACCATATTCAAACTGTGGCACCATGTTTTATACATATAAATTCCAGATTTGCCCCAGCAGCGACAGGCCCAAGACACACGGAGCAGCCCACCCTGCCAAGTAAGGATGCCTACGATGTGGAAGGGGGCACCAGGGGCTTAAGAAGGCCTGCAAAATGCTGCAGCCCAGTGCTCCTGTCAAGCCATGACTGCCTTTCCTCAGTTGGCCTGCTCTTGGCCTAGAGCCCGGCCTGCCCTTGGCCCAAAGTTGTGGGAGGGGGTGCCAGGGGAAGAAGGCCCGCAAATGCTGTGGCACAAATATACTTCTTAAAAAAAAAACCAAGCAAGGCCGGGTAAGAAGCTAGCTACAGATAAAAGTTGAGTGGCGGATAATCACTGGGGGGGAAAAATATATCCTGTTTTTTTCAGCGAAAGGCAAATGGCATGTGATGAGCTGTAGCCTTCCCTTCTTTTTCAGAGGGTGAAAGTCCAGTTCAATAAAGGGGAACACGGCTTTGACAACGAGGCTATGAATATGAAGACCATCTTCCGAGCTGTGGGTCCAGCTTTCAAGCAAGGCCTGGAGGTGGAGCCTTTTGAAAGTGTGAATATTTATGCCCTCCTTTGCAAACTCCTGAATATCACACCTGAAGCACATGATGGCTCCTTGGAAGTCACCCGGCATATGCTTGTCAAAGACTCAGGTCTGATTTTTTTTTTCTGATTAGCTAACACTGCAATCCACCAATTATTCCATGAAGGGATTCAATCCAAAAAAGATTAATTACATATCCGTCAGAGAGACAGGGTTATAAATTGTCAATGATGTACCTTAATAGTCCCTTATGGAGGCTGCGGATCCCTAAAGAGTTTGCTCTTTTCTGATCAGGGATAAACCCTTTTATTTAAGTAGCAGCCGTCTCTACAATCTTTATAAATTGTACACTGATGATATCAAACCCCAAAGGATGTTTCTTTAACTTATCCGACAAAAAGTTCTAATGTAAAATGAGAGTAGCTTTCAAATATCGCTTCCCCCAATTTCATTGGCTTGCCTAGCCTAGCTATAACCCCTTTCAGTTTATTCCAGCATCAGTGAAACCAAGAGTGGGAAAGAAAGGGAAATACAGTAAATCTTTGCCAATTTTACAAGGTAGCACTAGGAGAGACCAGGGAATCTCTCTGATTATTCAATATTTTATTGTTATGATGGAGCCATTAATTGTCCTCTAATCCACTTATGGTACTGATTGGAATTTGATGCATGATAGAAAGAAGTGTTTCCTTACAATTGCTAGGCTGTGTGAAAACTGTTTATAAAGGGCTTATTAAGAAAGGAATACTAATATAGAATTCAAAAATATATGAATTTCTATGAAAATCAATTGGATCGGATTCATATGTTCACATTCTCCCCACCATCTTGTCACTACTTGGTGTATGTTCTAATCTAGGATGAAGCACAAGAGAGTGACAGGTGTTTCTAGTGCAATAAATATATGCAGTCCCCTCTCAATTTCTAAATTTGGGAAGGAAAGTCCTGTTTACAATCAGCTTAATTCTTGCATAATTTCAGATGCTGGCTATGTTTTCAAATCATACTTTAAACAAGCCAGAGTTCCAATTTCACCTGAAGGAGTACGAAGAAGCAAGAAACTGGAGCATAGCCGCATACCTTATAACTGTAGGGAGAAACCATAATTCCAATTAGAGGCTTTTGTTTTCCAAATTAGTATCATGCCAATATATGCTAAGCTAGGTTTGGAGTTCACAACTAATGAGCTCCTCTGCTCACTGCCAGCAAAGTGCACCTTTGATCTGAAACCAATTTCTCATATTTTATTCAAGCCATCACTTACCCTTTCGCTTGTAGGTGATCTCTTACACAAATACCAGTAAAAAATGGACAGCGTCTTACCTTTTGTTATATCTCATGGGCAGCCCCCAAATCTACCTTCCCATTTTCTTGGAGCAGGTCAATCTTTCCCTGTGGGCTATCAGATTCATCACAATTGCTCTCTGTTGAGAGATGTGTGACCAGGAAGATAGAAAGCAAATTTCATGACCTGTCAGAAAAGAAAAAATTATAGGGGGGGGTGAGAGAGAGAGTGCAAAGGTATTACATGCTCCAGTGGTAGCAGGGAGCCCCCTGCTGGCCAAATCTTAACACCCAACCTAGGTGTTGTCCAATCAGAATATGATGCTTGTCAGAGTGAAGACAGAGCTGCATAATTGGGTCTGGAAAGGGCAGTAGATATTTGAGAGTTCCCCTATCAATACTAATTAATTAAGTACTGTTCAATATGTAATTAATGTTGGGGGGGGAAAGAGTTAACAACCTTGGACAGAAACATCTTTTATTTTCTTGTCTGTAAAGCCATCAATAAGAAATCAATTTTGTGCATGGATTCAGATTTACACAACCAGTATGGAAATACTAAGTGTAACCTGGTCTTTATTCTAACTGTACACTGTACCACCTGCCTGACAAACATGTCAGCCCCAGATGTAGCTCTTTCCAGGGGCGCCAGGGTAGAGCCGGATTGGCACAGAGGCAAAAACTGGGTTAAATTTGAACCCATTAGTAAGGAGGAATTAGATAGGATATTGGCACTGTAAGTTCGGCCCCCTCAGTGTTAAATCTGTCCCTATTAAGCTTCCTGGGAGATGACATGTGGTTGGCCCTGGGTGGTGGTAAATGTCCCTTTGATGTAGGAGATCATTACTTAAAGCAGGGGTGTCAAACTCAAGGCTTGTGGGCCAGATCCGGCCCATGAGGTGCTTAGATCTGGCCCAGGGGGCCATCCTGGAAACAGCGGACTGGTCTGTGGCACCTCTACCAGCATAACTGGAGCTGGGGGGGGGACTGGCAGAGGGCTCCAGGAGGCCATTGTGGTCGATAATGGGGCCCGGGAGGGCTGCACACGGCACCCCTGAGCTCCATTTTCACTGGCAGAGGGCTGCAGGAGGCAGTTGCACATGAAAACAGAGCTTGGGATCCCGTTTTCGCTGGCAGAACGCTCAGGCCACCACAGGTGCCCCCAACACTAGTGATGTCAAGCTGGCCGTGCCCATCCTGGCCATGCCCCCCGCTGAGGTCAAACACAATCCTGATGCAGCCCTCAATGAAATCGAGTTTGACACTCCTGACTGAAAGAGATAGTGTTGCATTCTCTCCTCAAGAATCCGTTGCTTGACTCAACCATTTTGGATTATTGTTGCCCTACTCCATCATTCCCATTTTAGGTTTTTATTTCAATAGCTATAGAGGGCCCTGGAGGAAGCAGGTGCTCTGTGCCCCTTTCAGTTGGATTTCAGGCCTGGGTATGGGACCAAAATAATAATGATCCTGCTTGTGGATTACCTTTTGAGAGAGTGAGATTGTGGTAATGTTTTCATCCTTACCCTATTTGATATGTCAACTGCTTTCAGTATCATTGATCATGGCATCCTCCTGTCCCTGCTCTAGGGATTAAGAGGTCCTTCTTCCTCTGAAATTGGTATTAGGGGGTGAGGAAAGATTAGTCCCATATACTCTTTTCTGTGGGGTGACTCAGGGCTTGACATTCTCCCCATCCCTATTTAACATCTACATGAGGCCATTGGGCCAGTTCATTTGACAGCATGTACTGAGCATGTGTACAATATGTGGATGACACTCAGTTGTATACCTCCACCTTAAGTTAATCAACTGATGTGAGAAGGTTTTGCTTTGATGCCTGGAGGCTGTAAGAATCTGGATTGGGATGAAAGGCCTTTGGCTCAACCCTAGCACAGCTGGGTAGTTTGATGCTTTGCTACCTCCTGTATTCAGTTATTTTCTACCTGTAGTGAGATTGCAATACTCCAGACAGAACTTGCAACTGGCAAGTTCTCCTGGATCTATGACCCTGTTTGGGAAGCAAGTAGAGCCATAGCCAGGAGGGCTTTTGCAATGTGTTGTGTGCCAGTTGTGCCTTTTCCTGGACCAGGAAGTTCTGTAACAATGCTATACATGGTCACTCATGCTTTGGTCACTCCCAAATGGATTAATGTAATGTGCTATAAATGGAACCATCCTTGAAGGACATTCAGAAGCTGCAATTGCTCTAGCATGTGGCAGCACAAGCAGTTATGAGCTTAATTCAATATGGCCAGGTTACACCTTTGCTTCGCAAACAGCACTGGCTTCTAATATGCTTCCAGATGCAGTTCAGGATGCTGGTTATTGTCTATAAATAGTCCTTCATGATTTAGGGCTGGAGGGATCAGCTTTTTCCAATTGTTCCTACCCACCCCATCAAGTTTGCCAAGAGAGCCATGTTCCATGTGCTGTCATACAATGGAACACAAGAAACATGCCTCTTCCGTCACAGCCCAGACCTTTGGTGCAACATACCACCGAAAGTTAAGTTGGTCCAACCCTGATCATCTTTCAGAAAGCCTTTAAGACTGGACTGTTTTCCAGACACAGAGGTCAGGAAAGCAGTTGAGTTCATATTTGTTGGGTGCAGTTTCTTTGGTGACATTTTTACATTTTTATTCTTGTTCCTTATTTATTGTATTGTTTTTAATTTTTATTAGTCACCCAGAATCATATTTAACGAGGATAGATAGAT
>JANHGC010006982.1:296656-307248 GCA_027560395.1 Boaedon fuliginosus | reverse complement strand
AAACAATTAGAGTGTTAACTCTTTCGTAGACGTGTCTGTTGGTTTATTTGTGCTTGCTGAAGGGGGGGAACATAACAAGTACTCTATACTGCTGCTCCTCATGAGTAAAGTGCAGAAATGGAGGTATTTGCAGTTAATTCACTTATTGAGTGATTGTAAGTTAAGGGATTCCATCTCACAACCATAGTATATCCTATATGGACACAAAGTTCAGTCAAACCTCATTTATTAATCACTTTGAATTCAATTAATTTATACCAAAAGGATTTTTTGAGCAGTAATAAAAGATTGCATTTTGTAAGTTATCACTTCTTCTGGATTGCAAAGCAATAAAGGAAAAACAGCTATAAAGAATTAAGGACTTCTAGCAAAAAAAAACAACCTTAATCATGAATTGAAAAAGAAAGTTTAAAAAGGTTAAAGATTACTTTTTAGTGAAAGTACTTCTGAACCAATTAAACTAAATTAAATTACAAAAGAATGAGACCTTTATGGTAAAGTTTCTTTCTTGCTGTTAACCAATGCAGACAATTAATGGATTTTACAAAATGAAAGATAAGCATTGAGATAAGCCAGAATCTGATGTTGACCATAAGTATGGAAACATGCATTATGATCTTGAATGCAACTATGGAGTGCCGTAGTTTTAAAGGCACGGCGACACCTGAATTGTGATGTTGACTATAATTATGGAGTGCCACAAGAGAGTAAAGTTTTAAAGGCACTGAAAGACAAAAAGTGGGGGGATGGTGGGGAAGCTTGCTTTTCTTTTTTCCTTGTTTAAAATTTATAACAGCAACTATTCAAAAGTGACAAGAATGGAGAGGAAAGGGAATCAATACAGCAATCTGCAGAGATAAAAATTATACCAGATTTGCTGCAGAAATTGTTCGATCAAAGAAATCCTAAGTTAGAAGCAGATAGTTAGAAAGAGAACTAGACAATCTGGCTCTATTGGTATTGAGAAAGAAGGAATTGTCTTGAGACTTGGAGTAACTGTTCCCTTCTCCTTCTTCTCCCCCCTCGTGTATGATTGAGTGAACGCATGAGTTTTTATCTTTTATTGTATAGGCAATTGTGTTTTTTATTGTATGTACTGCCGAGTTCCCCCGGAAGGGGTGAAGAGAGGCGGGATATAAATCTAATAAATAAAATAATAAATAAATAAATAAATAAATAACTCCAAAGACTCCTGATGAAGAAAATATTAGTAATGTCTTGACAATATTTTTGGGGTTTGGAAGGAGGAGGATATAGTGGTAGAAACTGATAATCTAGAAAAAAACATAGTCAAGATTTTCAACTACAACAAATATTCCAACGACTGATTTGGTACACTTTGCCAAGAAGAAAATGAAGAAACAAGTTTTGCAGCAGCATGTAGTAAAACTGAAGATTGAAAATAAGGATATAACTGTTCTTAAAGAAATTCCTATCAGAGCACTATTTAAGAGAAAAGAGTTCTTAATTTAAACCTCTGTTGAACCCGTAATTTTGGATGTTAGCCAATGTGGTCATTAAGCAAGACTTTGCTATGAGTGATGTAAATGGGAGGAGACAGGAGCCTGGAGGAGAAGGAGGCACAGCCAAGGGAGGAGCCTGAAGTTCCCGTTCCACAACCCTCCCCATTGAGATCATAAAGCGCAATATCTGGTGGCAGAGGGATATGCTTGTCAGTGGTTTTCTTATGTACAATTATTAGAAAGGTTTAAAGTAGAGATTTATGATTCTGAGCATTGTAAGACTAGGTTTGAAATAGAGTTGTGTACAAATGATGAACATATTATTGGTAAAATGTATATCGAAATTTGAAACAGCAGTAGAACAAATGAAATAATCTATACCTATAAAAGAGATGTGTGGGTGTGTGGGTTTCTGATGCCAGCACCAATCTGCCCCAAACTTGCCAGGAACATACTTTGCACTCCGGAGACAAGCACCGGGGTGTGTGTGTGTGTGTCACGAATGCCTTTGGCGGGTCTGCACCCCTGGTGTGTTGAAGTGAACACCCCCACCCACATTTCATTGCCAAGGGCTCCAGGCAAGGCATGCAAATAAGTCGAAGAAGGCTGGGAATTATAGCCTGTAGCGTTAGAAAGGAAGATGGAGGACAAGGGAAGTGAGGTAGGAGGAAGGATGAGGGGGAGATAAGGAGGGAGGGAGGAAGAAAGGAAGGAGAAGGAAGGAAGATGGTAGGAAAGAGAAGTGAGGGAGGGAGGGAGGGAGGGAGGGAGGAGGGAGGACGGATCCAATAGGGTGGGCTAGGCTGACGTAACCAGGAAGAGATAGCCCAGTCCCATGTCATGAAGGGCTTTATAGGTAATTCTCAACTTGCAGCCAATTGCTTAATGACTATTTGAAATTAAAATAGACTTCAAAAAAGCTGTTTGCAACCCATCCTCAAAGTTGTGACTGCCACACTCTATCCTCTACCATCATGTGACTGCATTTTGTTTGCCCATTGGCTTGCATTTGTCACCAGCTGTAGCAACCCACAGTCATAAAACCATGATTCCCAACTTACATATTAGATTTGTGTGCTGCCCATCTCATCTAGAGGCAACTGTAGAAAATGGCAAAAAAAAATACCCATTCCAAAGAATGGATTTGCTTAACAACCACATGGTTCACTTAAAGACCACATGATTCATATAATAATGACTTGTTTTGTGACCATTGTAAAAACAGTCATGAAATCAAGTCTGGTCATGTGGTGACTCGACTTATGACTTTAACAACTTACAACTAAAATTTCAGGCCCCATTGTGATTGTAAGTTGAGGAATACCTGTAAAAGTTAAACCTGTCTTATAAAAAAAAAGGAAAGACCCTGACCAGCCTCTATTCATTGTACCAAACAAGGCCAAATGACATAACCTAAGAACAAGAACGTTTGCTGGAACTGGGTGTGCCTAGTCTGATGAGAAGAAGGACTAGGGAGGGTGACATGATAGCAGTCTTCCAATATCTCAGGGGCTGCTACAAAGAAGAGGGAGTCAAGCTATTCTCCAAAGCACCTGAGGGCAGGGCAAGAAGCAAAGGGTGGAAACTAATCAGGGAGAGAAGCAACCTAGAACTAAGGAGAAATTTTCTGACAATTAGAACAATTAATCAATGGAACAACTTGTCTCCAGAAGTTGTTATTAAGAGTTTGGACACCATTTGTCTGAAATGGAAGAGGGTTTCTTGCCTGAGTAGGGGTTTGGACTAGAAGACCTCCAAGGTCCCTTCTAACTCTGTTATTCTGTTCTGTTCTGTTCTGTTTTTTACTCTATTCTATTCTAATCTTAGAGGTTTTCTTCTGTTCTATTCCTAAATTTCTATGTTAATTAACATGAGTCACATATCTTATTTCCATTATAACAAATACTGTTTGATGGGTTTCTGTAACAATAATATTTGTCTTTACTTTTTCATATAAAATTCCAGTTATTTAAAATTTAGAGTGAAACATATTTTTCATGAAGCATAACTTCTAAGTCAAGTATTTTAGGATTTAAAATACTGTAATTTCCTCAGCAGATTTCAAACATTACCCTTAGTGCCTTATTTTCTACACTTTTTAAAGAAGGGAGGGTCAAGTGCTTCACTTAAAGGTAAAAATGACTTTTCTTCCAGTGCAATAACATCAGTTGAGGGTGTTGAATGATCCTCTTGAATGTATCTTGTGCTGGTGAGTTGTTTGATCGGTAGTTGAGAGGTATATTGTAATATAATTTTTATTATGATGCTGTTGTATACACTACCCAGAGGTCTGTAATGGGGATACTATAAAAGGATTCTTCTAAAAATAAATATTTTCTTTTCTGGTTCAGTTCAGGTTCAGCAGGCATGGTAAAATTATAACAGAGGCTTGGCTTAAATTTGAGTGAACAATGAACTTCCATTCCAGAATTAGTTTCCATTTGATTTCGTTTGCTGGAGGAAAGAGGGATAAAGATGTGCTTCGTGATTGGCAGAAGGTTTTTTAAAAAAAACAAAGCAAAGCAAATATTTCTATTGCAGTGTCCTACTAATGCCCTACCCATGCATCAGGGCAGCTTGTATAAATGAACTGACATGTTAAAAATAAAGCAGAAGATGATAAGCATTAAAGAAGTTGGACAATTGCCTCAATGCACATATACACACTGACAACCTGCAACAGAGGTGGCTTTTTATACGTGTTGAATTCCCCTGAACAGGCTTATTGCATATTATGAATTTCTCCCAGAATTCCACTTGTCATAACCCTCAGGAAGTTCACACAGAATAATTTTTATAAAGGGCACCTTATGCATTTGAATGTCCCCTTTGCATGGCAGCTATTACAATAAATCAACACAAATTGGCCATGACTTTGGTTGCCACTTGCTTAGGAAGCATGGGAGATCTGGCTCTCAGTGCCATCTGCACTTTCAAGCCATTTTCTGTTCAGCATATATCTTAAGTTTGTTTAATTTCTTCCTGAAACTGGGCTCTCTATGCACACATACTAGTAACCTAGTCCAATTTCAATTTGATGTGAATAGCCTGGGTCTACGACAACTCACCATGGCCAACTTGCCATGGCCAACTTGCCACAGTTAAGTTGCTGCTGCAGGAGAACTCGCCATGGCCAATTCGCCATGGGACAACTTCCCGTGGGACAAGAGTTATAGTAATATTGAAGAAATCGTGGAATAGAATAATTAAAGAAAGGATGCCGAAGGAGGGACAAATTGAAATGTGAATGACAAAAAATAAAATGATTTCTTAAACTATTTTAAATAATTAAATTGAATTGTTGAATTGTCCCACAGCGAGTTGGCCATGTCAAGTTGTCCCACAATGAGTTGGCTATGGTGAGTTGGCCATGGCAAATTGGCTGTGGTAAATTGGCCGTGGTGGGTTGGCTGCTGTGACTTAGCCTGTTCTGATCAGGCTATCATCATACCATTACACAAAAACAAAGAAAATGTACTCGATCCTACAGCTTGTATGCCTATTACTTTACTAAACATGATTTAAATAAACTCTATATCAAATTTTTAAATCTAAAACTAATGGATTGGGTACAAAATAAAAATAGGCTGGAGAATAGGCTGGATAGAGCGGGGAATGATCAGCATTAGATCATTATTTGGTTCTCCATTGTTCTGCACCCAAGGTTTTCTTTTTGCTACTTTTGTTGATTTTAAATCCACTTTTGACCTAATACCAAGAGAAAAACTGTGGGGGCAATTTGAGACATTCCACTAAAAGTTATCAATAAACTATTGGAAAACCAAAATTTTGCTTTTTTGTCTGACATTCTCATACAATCTCACAAATGGCAAATATTAGGGATACAAACTGAGCTGGTGTGTATTTATTTATTTATTTATTTGATTTATGCCCCGCCTCACTTCCCCGGTCAAGGGGAACTCAATGAATACCTTGTAGTTCAATGCTTCCCTATTCTGGAATGACTTTTTTAAAATCAGGCAAGTGTCACATAGAGTATCTCTACAGGTATAACAATTTTCTATTCAAAGGAGCCCATTATATCCTTGCAGCTTGCAAGCTAAGGCAGTCCCCTCAACTTCTTTATACTTCTCAAATTTGCTGTTCTGCAAAGTTTCATATTCTTGAAATTATTCAAAATAAGTTGCTTCCACAAACTATCAGAATTCTATCTTATAAGTAGAGGCAACTTGTTGGATGCTAGAGCATGGTTTCTTTCTATTACCTTTTGGTTAAAGTTAACACTATTTTCCATATATGTCATCCCATGACCAAGAGGTCATTTTTTTGTCATCATGGCTTTAAAAAGCCATGGATAAAATTAATGTGGTCGGCTTCTTTATGAAAAGTGTGGATTCATTCAGTTTTGATAATGCTAGATGATGAATGTGATATGTGGATCTTCAAACAAATTTAAGCAAGGTGTCTCATTCCATTATTTATCAGATTCTCACAAAGGAATTCACTCCAATCTCTTATTTATCATACATCATGATTCTGAAATTTCTTAAGATATTCACTTTACCAGGTTGGATGCATTGCCCTTAGCAGTCCTTTTGGGGTGTTTTAAGAGAACTCCCATATCTCTTCTATTATGTTCATGTGATGATGGCTCAATGGGAACTCTGAGCCACATGCTACTGTGCTGTGTCCTATATAAGAACACTAAACACATCTTCATTTTTACAATCTAGTCCAGGCAGGGAGTATGATTTCTACTTACTGTTGTTTCTTTTGGACAAAGACTCAATAATGTGCTCCCAGGTTGCCAGGTTTTAAACCACCACCTCTACTATAAATTGCACTGTTAATTAACTGTGGAATTCTTGATCTTATCTGGTTTGGTAATGAAACTTCTAGAAGCAAAGTACCAGACTCAGAGAGCACCAAGGATTTCACAATTCATCCCCGAGCTACAAATATTCTCTTCTGTTGGAACCACATATAGTCATCAAATGCTTCAGAAAGCATGAAAAAGGGAGAAACATCCATATATGTAGGCCTCTTCCAATGAGCCTCTATTCTTTCTGCCTGAATGTCTATAACACCATGTCCTGCCTGCCACTCTCAGATGCAAACTTCCAGTAAGCTGCACAACCAAGACCAAAGGAGTTAATAAAATCCAGGATGCAGAGAGGCCACACACAGTCAATTCATCTTACCAGGGTTCAACTGGAATTTTTTGTTATTTATTTATTTATTTATTATTTGCACTTATATCCCATTAAAATTAACAATAACAAACATTAACAATAAAATCTAAAAACAATTCTATAAAATTCTTAAAAACACACACATAGTAATAACAGCCATACAATCCCATTCATACAGGGGAGTCATTTATTCTGAGCCTGCTGGAAGAGCCAGGTCTTCACGGCCCGGCAGAAGGCTAACAGATTTGGGATTGTCCGGAGCATCCACAAAGAAGGCTTTCATCCGCAACCCCAACAGCTAGAACTGCTTAGCTGATGGGACCCGTAAGAGGCCAACTCTATGGGATCTAATGGGGCGCTGGGAGGCATGAGGTGGAAGAAGACGGTCTCGAAGGTAACCTGGTCCTAAGCCATGAAGGGCTTTAAAGATCATCACTAACACCTTCAATTGCACCCAGAAGCGTATTGGAAGCCAGTGGAGCTCACGGAGAAGTGGTGTTGTATGGGTGCACCAAAGAACACCCTTAATCACTCGCGCAGCTGCATTCTGGACCAATTAAAGCTTCTGAATGCTCTTCAAGGGTAGCCCCATGTAGAGCGCATTGCAGTAATCTAATCAAGAGGTGATGAGGCATGAGTGACAGTAAGGAGCGCCTCCTGGTCCAGGAAGGGGCGCAACTGGTGCATCAGGCGAACCTGTGCAAAAGTACCCCTGGCCACAGCCACCAAATGTTGGTCCAATTGCAGCTGCAGATCCAGGAGAACTCCCTAATTGCTCACCTGTTCTGAGTGGGGCAATCTTCCCCCACCCCAGAGACAGCACTGGGCAATCAACTGGACCCTGCGGAGACAACATCTCAGCTTCCAGGCAGCACCAAAGAGTAATCCACAGCATCACTCATTTTACCCAGATGAAAATGTATAACTGGTATTATCCTCATACTGATGATACCTTATCCCATAGTGGTGGATGATCTCACCCAATGTTTGCATGTAGACGTCGAATTTATGTTTTATCAACAAGGAAATAAAGGGAGAGTAGTATAGATCTATTTCAGGCTAGTGGAAGCAGTATACTCCATCCCATAATTGGGTAGACGAAGTTGCCTGATAGACTGGTCTCACCAGAAAAAAACACTTTTTCATGTAGATATTAAAAAGGAGCGGAGAAAATATCGAGCTCTGAGCCACGCCACAATGCAGGGGCTGTGAGCTGGACCTCTTGCTCCCTGTCAACACTGATTGGGACCAGTCTTAAAGGAAGGAGTTGAACCAGCACAAAACTGTGCCACCCCCTCCAACGGTCTAACTCAGTCCAAAGAGATACCATGGTCAATTATATCGAAAGCTGTCAAGATATACAAACATACACAAAACCATGTCAGTTACTTTGCAAGTTTCTCATTCTTTTGCTTTGTAAACAGCCTTTTAATGCCATACATGAAACTTGGATTGTCTTAGAGAAAGGTGTGCCCCATGTAGAGGTGTTTGAACACTTCCCAATATAGATATCCTCTCATTCTATGAGTTCATTTTGTTCTCATTTGGCTTAAACCAACTGTGATTGAATTGAGACCTCCTGGCTTAAAGATGAGGGTGGGGTGGGATTAGAGAGTGAAAAATCAGTCACATGCATGAACAGAAATGACATTTTAAGATCACACATCCTGATAGTGCTAGCACATTTGCCCGACCAGAGAACAAGGGACAAACGCCTTGGCATCTCAAACCAGTCAAAGCTGAGAACACAATTCACACACAAGCAGTCAGGGTTCCTAGGAATCTAAATGGTATCCCTGAATAAAGAAGAACTAGGACAGATGCCAAGGAAATGTGACTAGCCATCAGAGACACCGGGGGCAAAGATACAACTACGAAAGTCTTTCTGGATCTTTCTTTCCTATCTCAGTCCTATGACCAGAAAGGCAGAAGCTAAACACAGAATAAAATTGTTCCACCTAAAATGAGTCAGATCCTGGTTAACAAAGATACTGTGTATTCTTAGGATCATATGATTCTTATTTTAAATAAGTAGCCTAATTTCAGAATCTTGCCATTCCAAAGCATAGCACAGGTATGAACATAGAACCTATTGAGGTTTTTTGTTGTAATGATAAGCATTTAACAGGCTTCCACAGCTTCTCACAGAGTAGGTACTGCCTTTCAATAACATAAAGAATTTTTTTTAAACTTATTTCACGTAATAACATTGTCTAGTTATTCTTGGTGTGTGTCTAGTTTAATGAAAAGAAGGACTAGGGTGACGTGATAGCAGAATTCTGATATCTCAGGGGCTGCCACAAAGAAGAGGGAGTCAAGCTTTTCTCCAAAGCACCTGAGGGCAGGACAAGAAGCAATGGGTGGAAACTAATCAAGGAGAGAAGCAACCTGGAACTAAGGAGAAATTTCCTGACTGTTAGAACAATTAATCAGTGGAACAACTTGCCTCCAGAAGTTGTGGATGCTCCAACAATGGAAGTTTTTAAGAAGAGATTGGACACCCATTTGTCTGAAATGGTATAAGGTTTCCTGCCTAACCAGGGGGCTGGACTAGAAGACTTTCAAGGTCCCTTCCAATTCTTTTATTCTATTCTATTTATTTATTTTTAAATATATCAGCATAACAGATTATGTGCCTCAACTGGATTACTTGATAGAATTGTGATTTGATGAAACAATATTCTCTAAGCTTGAAGACTATAAGTTAGCACCAGAGTGCTCATGGAAACCTTTTTCTTAAGCATCCTGTCCCATTTAACTTTCTACATTTTAAAAAAATGACTGTAAAAATTCAAAAATTTTTAAATTCAAAAAGCAAAGCTCCAACTTTCAACAACATGTCTATCACTCAGGATCCCTTTCACACAAACTAGCCTCATAAACCTAAGGAATGTCTTCATCCCAGTATAAATGCATAGTCTTTTTAGTCCAAAAAAATGACAAGCAGGGAAGATAAGGAGACAATGACAAATAACCTTAGAATAAGATATTGTGCAGTGACTGAAGTTTTAGGATTTTGCAAGAGACACCCCCCAATCAGGCTCTTAAAATTCTAACTATGCCTACCTAGCCCAAAAGATTTCAGAATATGCTCTAGGCACTTCAAAGAACAAAACAGATCAAGACAAACAAGTTGGTAAAAATGCAAAACAAATGTGAGGTTGTCAAATACCTGGACAATCTCATGTTTTTAGAACATACGAACATAAAAAGAGGCCTGCTAAATCAGGTCACATTGGTTTGACATTCCATGTCATGTAAGGTCTAGACTCCAGTAGAAACATTCTGGAAGCTGATAAGCAGAATATAAGGACAATAATTATCTTTCATTGCTGCTCACTAACATCAGGATTATTAAGGCAACCTGCTATTCACGTTTGGAGTAAATTAGGACCTTGGACAGCTCCATCAGAATACAAAAGATAATTGAGTGTTTTTTGATATATGGATTTTTATTGTTACTTTAAAAAATTTTTTAAGTGTCGATACTAAAGAGAAAGATGATCTAATTTAAGAAAATATTCTTAGTTAAATTTGTGTACTAGAAAGAAATTTGGAGTTAAATATGGATAAAGATAAATGAGTGATTTTGTAACCCGATGAACATGAAGTTTGATGTTGGTTCATGATGATATTTGTAACAAATTTAAATAAAAAGAAAAAAATGTTCAACAAAAACCGAATACAAATTAGACTTCTCCATATAATAGTTATAATAGTTATACTTCATATCTCAATTTATCCACAACATACCATGAACATGTTTTCAGTATCAGTGTTACTTTATACATCTTCCCCTTTCCCCTTCCCTCCTCACCCTCATTTAAAATATAATTATTTGACATCATGGGACTGGCAAATATTTGTATGTGCTTCTATACATTTATAGAATAGAATAGAATTCTTTATTGGCCAAGTGTGATTGGACACGCAAGGAATTTGTCTTTGGTGCATATGCTCTCAGTGTGCATAAAGG
>JANHGC010006982.1:237456-248935 GCA_027560395.1 Boaedon fuliginosus | reverse complement strand
TGCGGGAGTTGACGCACCACCACACTCTCAACAACCTTCGCTATAAAGCGAAGGTTGGAGACCGGACGATAGTTCTTAAGAAGAGCCAGATTCAAAGCAGGTTTCTTGAGGAGGGGCCTCACCACTGCCTCCTTCAAGGTGGCGGGAAATCATCACTGACCTTTTAAAGCTAGATAAGATTTTTTTATCAATCTAAAATAATTGCCACATCATTTTCTTGACATAACATTTTGTGAGAACAAATAAATGATTTCATCAGATCAGCCACAATTTTGTTCAACTATCCATTCCTTTATATCCATAACGTGGAGCTTTTCAGTAAATTTCATTCTCTCATCATCTTGTCTATTTCCAGTCAATGTCAGATTTGATTTTTTTTCCCTCAGTTGTCTCATATTTTCAATCTCTGGGGGCGGGGGAATTCAGATAAATATTCACATTAAATCTAAACATATTTCCTCTACAATAATTATAATAAGTGTGTGTGTGTGTGTGTGTGTGTGTGTGTGTGTGTGTGTGTGTGAAGAGAGAGAGATTCATTTTTATTATAATGTACTTTTTAAAGGTTGGAACATTAGAGAAACAATCAGAAAAGTGCACTGCCAATAGTAACCCTGTTCTAATTTGTGTATTCACAGATTGCAAATCAAATTAAAAATGTGGAGTGAATTAAATCTTTGTCCATCTATAATTGTGGGTTGTTGTGCACAGGTTGATGGTTGATCTTGTTGGCATATTAACTAAAGCAGTCTTGGATTAAATGAGGTTTTTTTTAACTTTTCAAAACCATGGAATAGTAAACAATTATTAAAATGAAAAAGAACTTTACAGTAGCTGTTTCTTTAAAAAAAAAGAATATGTAAATAAAACATGTTTTGGTACTGTTTATTTTCCTGTGCATGCTATCTTCGTTATATATCTTAAAGTAATGTATGAGGTTGCTTATGACCACATTTTTTATGAATCCAAAATGAGTTTTGTTTTTTTTTTAAAAAACCCCTCATATGCTCAGTTCAAGTCTGTACTGATACTTGCATTTGGTTGAGAATGCTGAAAGTTTGTTTTCACAAAAATACATTGAAGAAAAAATTTAGAAAACCTTTCATTGCTTTTTTCACCTATAAACTCATAGTTCCTGGGAATTTTTCCATCAAGAAGTCATAATTTTTCTGACAATATGACATATGAGAAGCAATCTGCCAACATTTCATCATTTATAGCTAGAGGCATTTGTTTAGCTAGAGAAATTAAATGGATCCAAAACCAGCATTTCAAAAAAAAAAACCTTCTGATGGATATAGAGACCAATGCATGGAACAACTTCAAGTTTGGGGGAACAATGGCAATGCATGCAACATAGTTTAAAGTCCACTGACTTTAAAGCACACTTTGTAAATCCAGGAATTTCCTACTACAGAAATAATAGAACATGGTGCTCCCTCTTCTATTGACTTAAAAGTCAAAAAATTTTATTTCTGCTTTACAAATGTTGTTTTATTTTTTACATTACTGGGGTATCTTTCCCCAGGGCACAAGAAAAATACTGCACATTCTTAATGCATCCAGAGAGTTTCTTCTTGTGCTGCAGCTTAGAAATAGATTCATGCTAGAGATTTAAAAATAATTGCTTTCAGGCTTTTGGAAATGATCTAAAGTAGCAAGCAGCATTAATGTCTCTTTCACTGGCAGCAAACAGGTTTTGCGAGTGCTTGCTTTGACTAAGAAGGAAAGTGACTAGATAAAGCATATTTATCCTTTAGTTTCTGGCGTTAAATTCCCCAAATCTCTAAAAGGCACCAGATTGGCAAAAGAGAGTAGAGAACACTGAGTAGATTAATGCTTCTCTGGAACTATCCTACTTTGATTTTTTATTTCCTGGCTCTATCAGTGATGGACCAGAAAATTTGGTTGCTTGGGAACAGTGCTGGAATTCTCATTGTTACCAGACTTATTCCGATTTTTTTTTCCGCCATAGACTAGCATAGCTCACCTCCTACAGTTGTTAGATGGGTGTATTTTATTCAACTATATGCCAGCATTTCAGCTTTTTAGGAAAACATGCCTTGTCTTTTCCTCTCATAACAATTTGGGGTGAACTTTAAGAAATGGGCTGCATTGACTGAGTCAGGCAACAAAGAAAGTCTTGTTTAATAGTCACATCTATTGATTATGTTGTGAAGCTATATCTCATCATTGCACAGCATTTGCCTTTTCTGCACATTGACTCCAATTCTGACCATTCATACTTCAGTTGTCAGTTATCTTGCTTTATCTTCACTTTGCTCTTACATGTTTGCACATCCGTCTTTACGAAAGTATTGTTTTTACTGTACAATTAAACAAAAACAATTTAATAACTGGACTTACTCTGTAGCGAAGTTCCTATTCAGAGACAATCTTACTATGAGGTGGGAAAAGACAGATTTGGGGTTTACTGTTAAATAGTCATCATTTTATTGGTCAGATCTTTTTTCTACAATGAGAATGAAATTTCTAATAAACAGCCACATATATTTTACTTGGGACTATTTATAGGAACCAGCTCAGCGGAAGCTTAATAAAATACTAGAATCTTTTTACCATAGCATGATGTAATTGCAACTACTGTAATGTTATAAATCTTTGCATTTCATTCAGAAGCAGCTGAAGGATCTTCATGAGTTGTTAATTAGTACAAAGCAAGGTTCATGAACTTGTCCGTGACGTATAGGACCTGAAAGATTTCAAAATGATATGCAGTGAATGAAAGACATATTTTATTTCAAAATTCTAGTGAGGGCAACCCTATTAATTTGTTAACACAAAATCAAATTTGTCTTTCCTGATATCTTTACCCAACAGAAAAACAAGTTGTTGTTGTTGTCCCCAATTATTACTGTACAGCCGTGTTACCATCATTAAGAATAGAAATCCCATTAAAGATAAGCAAATGGAGGGCATTGCAAATTGCTATAGGTATCCCTACAAAAAACCTTGAATGCCTTTGAAGATATTATTGCTTCCAAAAAGCCCAGAGAATTTAACTTTTTGTGACACCTTAACATGGCTTCCCAGTTTTTTTCCAGTCCATTTATATAGAAGACTTTGGGGGAATGGGAGTGAGGGGAAGGAGAGGGATGCTGTCTAGGAAACAACCAGACAAGAGAGGCAGAATTTACCAGTGACTTAATGGTCAAAGAAAGGACCATTAAGCCATTGGGGGCTTCCAACTCCTATCTGACTGACTCCTTGGCAGCCTCTCTCCCTCTGCTTTCCCAAAAGTCACCACCGCATTCCATTACACCTTTTCTCTTTACTGTACCTCACCTCTGCCAAATTTTATCCGCTCCTTTCTTTTTCTCCCCCCCCCCCCAATGTTTCTATTTCCTTCTTTTTTCAACTCCATCCTGCTTTTGTTCTTTTCCCTTTTTTGCTAAAAGAGGGAGGGGAAAGTGTACATAATTATAAACTTCTGTGTAAGGAAGTGTGGGAGAAATCAGAAGCAGATGGGGCTCAATTAATTTTATAAATAGGCTACCTTATTAGTAATATCTATGTGTGTGTAATTGTCTGGGTCTCGCCGCCTTTTGTGTGGTTTCTGGTTATACAAGCATGCATACCATAAGTGTGCGCGCATATAAAAGTTCATTTGGTATATATTTTTATTGGGTAAGAGAAATCTCCATGATTGGATTTGTTTGAAATTGAAATTGGAATTGATAAGCTAGGTGGACAGCTTGGGAAAGATAGACATTATATAGGATTTTTTATTTTTATTTTTTTTTCCTTCTTTGTGAGAAGATTCTCTTAAATACCTAGTACTCAGGACAAAAATAATTCACTGCAATTCACAATACTTCATTTTGATTCAGAGCAAATTGGCATAATGAGTAAGACATCAGGCTGAAAACGGACAGAATGTTAATCCATTAATCAAACTTCAGATACAACAAATAGAATTTTTTAGAGACTGCACTTCTGTTGTTTCTGCAGCAGTCCAGACAATTAGTATAATTTATGTCATTTGCATAATTATGCAATTGATGTTTTTAAATCCCTTGCACCAATGTACTTTTTTGTACCATATTTGGATTTAATGGAGAGCCCTTAACTCTCAAATGATCTATTAAGATTCTACCATAATTATAGTTGCCACCATGGATTTCTTAAAGGAAATGAGGAAGATAAATGTTCATTTTGAATAGTTTCTAACATTTCCTAAATTCTCAGCTATTGAGATAAAATCTTACAGCAAAGTGAAAAATTCGAAACTAGATCTAAACCTATATTTACTGAACTTTTCCTGGCATCTTTGCTCATTTGCAGGATTTTGTACTGGTGACATATTCCTGTTTTTCTATTCAGAGATTGCATGATATGATCTATGGTGCTCTATCATACCTGAGTGCTATCAATTACATTAAAAATCACATTGAAGAAAGCAATTGAGAACTCTGATTACTGGCCAAATTAAAATTATTGTAAATCTTAATGACTTCAATGAAGTTATCATATCCCTGTGCGGTTTATGTTATAACCACAGTGGCTAATCTTGCAGAGGCTGTAGCCCTTTCTTTTGCTATGGTTGTTCATCAACACATTGACAAGAAGTCTGGTTAAACAGAGTAGCTGCAACAAACAAGTAAGTTTTGACCGAAAACAACACTTCAGTTCCATTTTGTCCAGGTGTTTCCAAAAGGATGTAAACACCCAAATGCATATGCACTAGAAACTCCATGTTCCATGAACGAAGGAGAAGAAATGGCATATAGCACACACACATATTGAACTCAAATGCCAACATTACATTTCATATTCCATGCTGATTCAATTCCAATGGTATATTCAGCCCTCCCCCCACCCCCCAAATGAGCTGAGTATACCAATAAGACAGGGGTCAGCAACCTGCAGCTCTGGAGCCACATATGGCTCTTTCATCCCTCTGCTGTAGCTCCCTGTCACCAGTTGGCACCACAATTCTGGAGGAGCTTCTGGTTGGAGAGGGGAAGCACAGCGTGCCAGGAGCAGACGCTATGGCAAGGGGCGGGGGTTTTTTCTGTGGGAAACAGGTCCAAATGGCTCTTTGAGTGTTTAAGGTTGCCGACCCCTGCAATAAGGGAATCAGCTAATTCAATGGCTCATTTTTACCTGTGCTGTGGGGTAAAATAACCTGAATAAGCCTTTTCTACAGTGGAAATATTGTTCTTTATTAATGTTATTGTATCTACCAATATTTCTCTGATTATTCGTAGCACTCCTATTGCTTTCTTTCAGCTTCTTCTCTCATTGCTAAACCCAAGAGAACAGTAACTTAACACCCATATTTGAAGCAAGAACAAGTAGCAAATGTAAGGACAGCTAACAAATTTATAGAACAGTGTATTTTCTGCTATCATTCTCATTCTGCCCAAAATCCAAGTTCATTTTTCTGTTTGTATTGCAATGTTGTTAATTTGGAGAGGTGGTGAGGGAGGGGTTCAGCTATCTCTTGCTATTTTCCACTGATCTCAAAAGCAAAGCAGCAATATATGGACAGAGGTCCAGCAAGGTGAATCTGTTCAAAGAACACAGGGAATTCTAAAACAACTCTTTGGTTGATCTAGAGACTGGATCCATACTTTTGTTTTTTTCCTTGTAATCAAAGATGAGCCATCTTCCCACATGAGCAGCTTTGGACAATTAATGTAGATTAGTTTCACTCTTCTTGCACATCATCCATTCATTTTCTCTTGAAATAAGCCATTCTCGTAGATACTCAATTTTTCCAGGATTCAAGAGAGAGTATTCTGTTTCAGGAGAAAAACATGATCTTTCCTCAAGTGCATGCATTCATTTAGCTGCCAATGTTGTATCACAGGCATTACTGGACTGAATTAGGGCTTTCCATTCTCATTCCCACACATTATGTAGCATTTTTTAATATTACAAAGCCATTGTTAAGATAGTACTTTTATTTCATCATTTATAAAAGACAATACCCTAAAATATTCTTATGCAGACACTGAAATAAATACCAGACAGCCATTAAACCTCTGTTAGAGGACTTATCTGAGCAGTTTTTGTTTTATTTGTTTTTACGGTTAAGAAGACTCACTAAAGCAACTCATACACTGAGCAAGTCAATTCAATCAGAGGAATTACATGAAGTACCAATGGCAACAATTGGAGGAAACCTGGACAATTCATCAACAAGTAGCAAGCAGACTTAGCCCAACATTCCTGGAATAAGACTAGTCAAGCAGTCAAATGCTGCATATTGATAAACTGCAGCTTCTCATATTTCTGATGGAAAATGTCCATGTTAGCAAAATTACAATGGCTATTAAAACTATATTTCATCCTTGAATATATAGGCAGAGGCTTTAAAAAAAAATTGTAAGCAAAATCTGGCAATTATGATCATGACGACACCCAGCCAGTGAAAAGGGGAACAGTTGGAGGGACAGAATCCAGGATTTCAAAGAAAGTCAGACATATGGTAGAGGACCAGCTGACCGTGTGCATTTCTTGTAAGTTGGTCTTGCATGATTTACATCAGGGGTGTAAATCTCACGGCGTCACGGCAGTGTCACAGGGACTTTTTTTCCCCTTTGCTAAACTGGGCATGGCCAGCACGTAATGCATCTGGCCCTTGGGTTGGGAATTTGACAGCCCTGGTTTACATTACACAAGTATCCCTTGTTTAACTATAGTAATTGGGAGAGGCAATTCCATTGCTAAGAGATATGGTCATAAAGCACAGGTTGATTTAAAAGGCAGCCCTGAGCCATGGTCCCTCATTAGTAACAACTGATCTCTCATTCTGATTCTAATCTTGACCTCTGGACTTGCTAATAACCATGATCTAGATCTTGGAACCCTGGATTAGATTTGGACTATTCTTCTATGAATTCCTGATAAGGAAAATCCATTCAGACAAGTTTCTTTCAAAGACCCAGTTTTAGTTTGCACTCTTTGCAAACTAAATCTTTTGGCTAATTTCCATAGTAGGTATGAGTATATAATTAGAACCACAAACAGGACAGTACCATGTAGACCTGTCAGACTCCTATTTTCTTCCCTAAGGACAATGGTTGCTTGACTCCCATTCTCAAATATTGGAGTACAATTCCAGTCAACCACATCAAGCAACAATATCTAAATGACAAGGTTGTGAACCATTTGCCTAGATGATTCTTCCAAAACTCTAGGTAGTCTTATTTCGAATCTTGGGATGATTTCATTCTTGCTACTTCCTGTACATTTAGGTTTGTTCTTTGCTACAAAAGTTTTTTCTGTGCCACTCTTGGCTGCCTCCAGACAATTAATGAAGATGTTATTGAGCCTGGAACTTAACCATTAACCTGTTTTTCCTGCATCAATAATCATGTGACTTCGATTTGCTTTGGAGAAACATCTGAATAAAACACTTGCCAAAAAACCTTTATCTCAAAACTGATCTTCAGAACATGCTGCATCTGGTGGAGATAGTCCAAGACAAGCTGATCAAATTCTACAAGCAAAGCCCACCTTAGGTACACTCCAAATGCCACAATCAAGTTCTGGTTATTTGGTTATATATTTCATTAATCCAGTTTATGCTGTGCCACTAATTCTATCATTACAGAAAAGGCTGTCAAATTTTCTTTCAAGATTTATTTTCAGTAATCTCCTTGTTCTGGTTTTGGCATAGAATACTGCTGTCCTTTAATAATTTCAATTGGTTTCTCCCTTCTCCATGGTTTTGATAGGATTAATATCTTAGATTGGCAGGAAAGTATTGCCCAAGGATCTATTGTATCCCCAACTTGGAAATTAATTCTAGGTTAGACTTTATATTTAATTCCTAATTGGCTCTCAGTGAAAACAAATCACTGCTTTGGTTTCAATAATAGTTTCCTGAATAAAACCTCAAAGCCATCACTGTATGTAACAGAGTGTTTGGCACCAACATACATTTAATGATTGAGGCCGACTTCAAGTGTAACTAGAAGCATAAATGGGGAAAATGGAAGACACTATTATTTGGGCAGAAATCAAAATATAAAGTGGATAATATGGCTGCAGTTCACTTTAATATTTTCTTATTGACAGAGAAAAAGAAAAAGATCCATATATATTTGCCATAGAATCCTCCATATAGTAGGCTACTGAAAACTTTGGGCCATTTAATACATTGCACTTTTAAGCATAAAAATGTTTTCCTTCTTCAAAGGCAAAAGTTGTGAATGGAACAAGTATTGCCACCATGACCAATTAGTAAGGGGCAATTTGCTCAAATATTTTTTGTTTATTGTAAAAGTACTGTAATTGGGAGTGTCTACAAATACAGCCTTAAATGATAACACTACTGTGTAATGTGTGAAAGAAGTAGCTCACTATCTACAAAAATTTAACATGTTTAATGGGTGCTGTGCTTGAAAACCATCAGTAAATTGTAGTTGGTTCACATGAAAGTGCCAGAACTCCTGTTTGGACAGGAGTCACTATTCAAAATAATAAATCTGTTTCAGGCACAATAAGGGTCATTACCAGACCATTTTAACACACTTTTCCTAAAAGCTTCAAACAATTTTAGTTTGAGTGTTTTTTTCATCACATTTTGAGTTAGCATCTGCCACTTATTTTCATGGTTCTTGATCTTTGAAAGAAAAGTGTAGACCAAAGCTGAAAGACTTGGACCCAGGATCAAAAGGTACCATCCCTTACTGATCTGGATGACAACAAACAGATAGGATTTCTGAGCACTGGTTTGTATAAGAAAGGGGCAGAGTGTGTGGGGAAATGATGAAATAATCATACCATGATGCAGTTTTCCTCTTTCGTACATGCATCACAATGTTTTCATTGTCCACAAAGACATAATGGGTAGAACTTATGTTGGGAATTCACAATACATGTTTTATCATTCTGATGAAATCTTAGCTTGTTATGCACCCCTCTGCTCCACGTGAACACTTTCCTGAAATTCCACAGTCCTTTCATATTCTGCTCTTAGGAGTCCCTTGTTCCCTGGAGGAGGAAAAGAGGAATGCTATCTCTGCCTCCATAGAGACATGTGGAGCAGGCAATGATGTTTGCTCCCTTCTGTGTATAGAATTGCTCTTGGTGTGGAGGAATAAGTGAAGATTGCTTCCCACCTCCTTTTGCATTTAAAGAGATTAGAGTTAGTGGGATTAATTATATGAAGCTGGAGATGAGCAAATCTCTACAAGGAACGAACTTGAATCATGACCTCACAGTAGACCAGTGTTTAGCCACCTATGTGTTTCAGATGTACTGAGACTGTTAGGATTACAGGAATTCCCAGACAGCATGGCTAATAGTCATGTTGGTTAGGAATTCTACAGATTAAAGTACCAATACATGTAGAGTAGGGGTGTCAAACTCCAGGACGGCCCCGTGGGCCTGATCTAAGCACCCCGCAGGCTGGATCCAGCCCCCAAGGGCTTGAGTTTGACATCCCTGATCTAGAGACTATTAAAATGAGGAAGGCTATTCTAGACCAGTGCAATGTAAAATAATTTCTGACAATGATCCATGATGTCCTTTTTGTAATGCTGCCCTGAACTTGCTCTTTAGATAATCCACATAATAACAAGCAGGCATTCTTCTAACATTAGCTCCTCTCTATTGGAAGTGCCAGTGACTTTAATGACTTTCCCATCTTATATACAGGTAGTCTTTGACTTACGACCCCAATTGGGACCGGTATTACAGTCATCAGTCATTCTGATTGTAAATTGAGGCACCACGTAACTGGGCCGAGGTTTTTTTACCATTTTTTATGCAGAAGTTAAGCGAATCATAGAGTTGTAAGTCTGGAACTGATAAAAAACATCGCAAATCCTGGTCCGGTGACTGTGAAACACTGCAACCAGCTTCAAATGCGAGCCAATCGCCAAGCACCCAAAATGTAGTCACATGGGCACAGAGGACGGAAAGCGCAATATTTTATGTCAGCCAGAAGTGCTTTTCAAGCTGTACAAGTAGTCCTCAACCTAGAGCCACCATTGAGTCCAAAATTTGTGTTGCTAAGTGAGAAATTTGTTAAGTGAATTTTGCCCCATTTCACAACTTTTCTCATCACATTTGTCAAGTGAATCACTGCAGCTGTTAAATTAGTAACCATTTAAGTGAATATGGTTTCCTCACTGATTTCGCTTGTCAGAAGGTTGCAAAACAGGATTACATGACCATAGGAGCCTGCAATCATCATAGATGTGAGTTGTCAATCATCCAAATGAAAATCACAACCATGGGGATACTGCATTGGTCACAAATGTGCAAAATGCATTTTTATAAATGTTTTCTAAGTGATGCAAAGCACAAAGTTCTATTGATTTTCAAGGCATGGAAGAAGGTTGTCCCCTCTCCCCTCCTCTTTTCTTTTTCGGTTTTATAATGCATAGGCCATTATCCAGGTGTTTTTTTAAAAAAACTACCAATAAAATTAGAACTGGGAGCACTTTTTAAACTGATTTCACCATAAACCTCTCTCCCTCAAATTGTATCCTAGGATTTTGGTTTCAGCGGGATTTTAAATAAAACCACAGCCTGCTTTCTCATGAAATCATTTGCAGAAAAAACAATATACAACCTTGTGATACTCTAGAACACTACCAGATTATTTATCCATCTATTTATTCCTCTTTTCATTCATGAATTCATATTCATCCTTCCTTCTGTTTTCCCCCACAACCACCCTGTAAGGAAGGTTGCATTGACAGATAGTGATTGGCCCAAAGTCATGTCCTCCTCCTAGTCCTCAACCTATGTAGGTCAATTAGTGTGGAAATGACCAGGCTGGAGAAGACTGTCTTAAAACATTTAGACCCATCATTTTTTCAGCTCTTAGTAGAGCTTGCACCATAAGACAGCAATAAAACCTGCGATAATATAAAGAAAATTCAAATATAGTTGTGAATCACCCACACCTATTTCAGGGTAGCTATATCTGGGAACATAACCTTTTGCTCTGAGAAAGCTGACATTGCTGGCAATCATTCTATTTTTGTTAAGAGAAATGCAAAATGTGTGTCTGTGTGGTGGGAGAGAGAGAGCATAAATGATATATATCTTGACAATCAATTTAACCTGATCTGCCAATATCCTCTTTTATGATTCATGCATAATTAGTTCACTGAGGTTTTTCTTAATGGTAACCAAATACAAGACTCTTTTTAATGCTATTTTATATATTGCCATTGTTATTTATAGCAAGATTGCTTGCAGTGATCAAAGTCGGAAGTGGATTGTGCTAAATGTGATGGAAAATGCACACATTTCTCTTTCTATCTAGTAGGTGAATCTGCCGGCTTCGTTCCCGTGCTCTCTGGCTCTCAATATTTGCTGCATGAGTCACACTTGATGACAAATACATGAGCCGCATCTCTGAACCCTGTTTCCAATGATCCATTCTTTGTGCAAAATTCAGCATGTTGTTAGTCAGAGCAGCTGTAGTATATGCTTTGCACTATACAAATCAGTTGCAAATTAACTCTTTGAAAACACCGTGGTT
>JANHGC010006982.1:205960-217624 GCA_027560395.1 Boaedon fuliginosus | reverse complement strand
ATCCACAGCCACTCAGTCTTGTCAGGGTTGAGCCTGAGCCTGTTGGTCCCCATCCAGATCCTCACATCCTCCAGACATGGCATTACTAGTTTGGCCTGGGACAGATATGTACAATTGGGTATCATCAGCGTACTGATGATAACCTACCCCGTGCCGTCGGATGATCTCACCCAGTAGTTTCATGTGTATGTTAAATAGGAGAGGGGAGAGAACCAAACCCTGAGGAACCCCGCAAGGCAGGGGCCTCATGTTAGATCTCTGTCCCCCTACCAACACCGACTGGGTACGGCCCAAGAGATAGGAGAACCACCACGGTTGTTCACTGCAGTTGTTAAGGGAATCTGGCTTCCCCCATTGACTCTGCTTGTCAAAAGCCACCTGGGAAGATTACAGGTGGAGATCACATGACCCTGAGACAGTGCATCTGTCACCAATACATGCCAGTTGTCAAAACCTGAATTTTAATCAGGTGACCATGGGGATGCTTCAGCAATCGTTAAGTGTGAAAAATGGTCATAAATCATTTTTTCAATGCCATTGTAACTTTGAATGGTCACTAAATGAATGATTCTAAGCCAAGGACTGCCTGTATACTAGAGTATAATAAACGATAATAATAAATGATCCTGCCCCACAAGCAGGTCTAACAATACTGGATTACCTTATAGCAATATCTCTTTTTTTAAAAAAAAAGTTGACCTGTTTTTTATATGGAAGCAATTACTACCATCAGGGAAGAGTTTTAGAAAATAATATGTACCAGAATCTTCCTGCTCCAGACAGTATGCATGTCAATCGCAGTTAGGACTACTCATTAATTGGCTTAATGTGGCCCCAGGCTGCAGATCCCCCCCCCACTTTCCATGTAGATGATCTTACTTTATAGTTAATAGGACAGAAGGATAATGTGCACTCCAAGATAATGTGGCAGGTAATAGGTCAGAGCTTTGATCACCTCCACTTTATGAGATGTTATTTTTGTGACTGTTCGGGGAATTGCCACTGAGCTAGGATGCCGGTACACATTCCTCATGGCATTTCAGGCCAATTATGGGAAAAGTCACAAGCCTGAATATAATATTCTTAGTCATGAAATTTTTCAGCTTGCTTTGCTTTGCCTCACTGTGTTGATTTTTTTTGCCGCTGTCAAAAGGACCAGCTGCAATTTTCTATAAACGGCCTTAAAATTCTGATTGGTTTTAAAACTTTTTTAAAGCAGAAAAACTAAATTTGTCAAGCCCCAATTTCAATAGATAGGAATGCAATCCCTTAACATTCTGTTCATGACATTGTAGTGTGATGTACTTGTGATCAACTATGCTTGTTAAAAAAAGTGCTAATGATACACCTGTCACTATTGCTGTGTGACACCTGAGAAAGCAGCTGCCTGATGAGTAATCCCAGCCTTGACCTGGGTCCTAGGGTATACCACCTGAATACAAATTTCCCCTCTCATATTAGCTTTTCAAAATTCCTAGAACCATACTAAGAAGTGGCTTTCTATATAACAAAAGGAGTTTAACAACTGTGAGGTCCTTGCCCAAGGTGTGCAAAATGAATAATGCCTACTGTACTTGGTAATAGTTCTATTTGTGTCAGCTTTAAGTAGGACAAAAAGGGGAAAAAATGCTGTGTGCATGTTATATGTAAATGGTGAGATGTTCTGCATACATATTTTGACTGCCTACTGTTGGCTGCAATCTTAAAATTCTGTTCAACCTCTGTGAGCTGAATGGAGCTTTTGAATTGTTATGTAGGCAGTTGTGCTTTAATTCATTTATTGCCCACTGAAAGCCTGAGCTTTAATTCATTTGTGAATTAAAGTTGTGCTTCAACTTTAATTAAAGTTGTGCTTTAATTCAATTAAAGTTGTGCTTTAATTCATTTATTGCCCGCTGAGCCTGTAGCCGTGATCATTTGGCACACTGAATTCAATGGTACTAGAGTTTAGACCTTAACCCAGGTCTCCTCTGTATGCTTATCAATGGGAGGGAAGATAATGACCAATTCTGACACCCAAATCCTTGCATGCAAACTTTTGCAAGGTTTATTGGACAATCTTGCAAAGTAGGGTCTATGGAAATTTTCATGCTTTGGAATTTAATTTTATTCTTCTCAAAACATTATTTTTCTATGAGCTGTTGAAGAACACTACTTGCCTGAACAGTGGCTTTGTACACAGAAATGTGCCTAAATTATTGCTTATAATGTTTATCAGGGAGCTAATTTGGTGTAGTGGTTAAAGCATTATGCTAGAAACCAGAATACTAATGTATGAGGTCTAGTCCCATTTTTTGGCATAAAACCTGTTGTGTGATTTGGGGGCTGGTTATTTTCTTTCAGGCATAGGAAGGAGGCAGGGGGAAACCTTTCAGAAACATTTGGGAATAAAGCTGCAAGGACTAGTCCAGACAAGGAGCTTATCAACATTTATTGCTGATTTAAAGCCTCTTATGCACTTTTTGAGTAAAAATGGTGGGGGGGAATGATTTATGCTTTTGATGATTAGACAGGATAGATTACAGAAAGAAGAAGAATACGGTATAACTTTAGAGAGAGAGGTTAAATATATATTTATACTTAAAATCACTGTTAAAATATCAGAAACCACTTCTTTATACTTTTTTCTCTGCCATTTCTTTCACTTGTTTTCATCTTCTTGCACTGTCTGCTTTTTCTTTGATTTCTTTTTTCATCCTTACTTTCTATGGTATTAGTTTGTGTCAGTTTTTATCTTCTTGTTTAAAATTTTTAACAAAAACTATACACGCAAAAATGAGAAGTGAAACGATTGCTACTTCTAAAAGAGAGTATTGATCAAAGATGCTGTTCTGAAGTTTTTATAGAAAATCAGATTAAAAATATTTTAATATATTTAAAAAAATAACAGTTTAATTTATTTCATCAATTATTCCAGGTACAGACAGTTAGACCAGTGCATCTGTTATAGGTTTGCTCAGTGGAAGAATCAATCTATTAATCTATCTATCTATCTATCTATCTATCTATCTATCTATCTATCTATCTATCTATCTATCTATCGTCTATCTAATCTAATCTATTTTATTTATTGAATTTATATTTTATCATCTATCTATCTATCTTAACTATCTAGTATCTAGCTAGCTAGCTAGCTAGCTAGCTAGATAATTTTTATAGCTGTCCAGTGACCCTGGCCACTTCCAATAATCAGTTATAAAACAATGTATATATAAGCAAATATTACAAAAATGAAAAATAAATATTAAAAGTTAAATATTATGAAAATAAAATATAGAAATCCCAACAGAAAGACAACAAGTATATCCACCTTAGTAGTGAAGCCATCTCCACTTCCCTGGGACCCTTAACCCTGGTGACATAGCCAGGACTTGAGAGACTTCCAGAACATCAGGAGGGATCGAACTAACCTAATGTTGAAGAGGGGCAGGGCAGAGGGTATTTCATAAGACAGTTGCCATGGCAGAGAAGGCTCACTTCCTGGGATCCATTAAATATAAATTCCGTGCAGAGGATATCCACAGCATTACCTCTCTACCCACTCTGATGGAACAGACTGATGTAATCAGGGAGATATTGCCCCTCAGATAATCTGGTTTCGTGCCGTGAAGGGCTTTAGAAATTAAAGCCAGCATCTTGAATTGTATCCAGATGTGAACTGGCAACCGGTCAGCTCAGGGACCAGAAGTGTAACATACTCTGTTCTAGAATATGCCCGTACTGTTGCATTTTGTACCAGCTAGAGCTTCTAGATACTCTTCAAGTTGAGCGCATTACAGTAGTCCAATTTGGAGGTGACTAAGACATGAGTGATTGTGAATGGAGCCTGCTGATCAAGAAATAGGCGCAACTGGCACACACCACAAAGCTGTGCAAAGACCCTCCTAGTCATGGCTGCCACCTGCTTTTGGACCAGGAATCAAGAGTCTAGGAGGACCTCCTGATTGTACACCAAGACTGACTGTGGCATCACAGCCCCATAAAGAGGGTAGCATCCTAGAAACAGTTTGCTCTAAAATCCAGAGCCAGTCAGTCTTCTCAGGCAGCCGAAGCCTGTCGTTCCCTATCAGACCCGCATAGCCTATAAGTAGATAAGAAGTTCACAGTGTTGCTTAATTATTAAACTAAATTAAACCACACTCCATCTCATGTTACTAAACTTCAGTTCCCCAACAATTTTAGCCAGGATGGACAATACTGAAGATACACTACAAGGACCTGTAGTTCAGCAACTACTTTTTTGTGATGGATTATATTCTCTGGGTAGTGGTGGAATTCAGCCAGTTCACCCCAGTTCAGGCTAACTGGTTGTTAAATTACCCAGGCACCCCCCGCTATCAAAGTGGATCCTGGGCGCTGCGCTGCGCTGCAGTGGAGAAAAGGGAAACCGAGCAGCTGACATGAGGGAAGGAGAAGGCTGCTTACCCTCTTTCTTCTCCCTGCTCCTCATCCTTCCCTCATGCCGGCCATTCCATTACCTGTTTCTCCATTGCAGCACAGTGCCCAGGACCCACTTTGATAGCGGTGGGGAGGTATAATTTAACAATCATTTCGCCAAGGGTCAGGTTGTCTGTCACAGGAGGCTCATCCCGCATGTGCGATGGTGATGGGCCACACCTCCTATAACAGGCAACCTGACCCTGGGCGAACTGGTTGTTAAATTATTTGAATCCCACCACTGTCTCTGGGATAGTTATCTGGCGAATGGTGAAAAAAGCCACTACAACATATTCTCAAATTTTAATTTAGCTGGCTTTGCATGCCAGCTAAACTAAAAAACATCCCTGTAATTTTGTCTTATTGAGAATCTCTTTTTTGATCATGTTGACAGTATGCACCTTTTCCAGCAATGCCATTTATGATCCGAGGTTTATAATTATTGTTCCAAATGGGATTGCCTCCCTAATTTTTATAAAGCCATTACAATATGGAAGTTTTATTTTCCATTCTGTTTTGAATCCTCATCAACATGGAATCTCTTTCACTGGAGCTTGGACAATAGGTCAATCTTTTCATGGAGCAATGCACCACAAATGCATCCCAGCCTGTCACTGCAAGCCACATCTGAGCATATATGACTGTCTAACTGCACCTGCTCATATTCAGCTTGCTCAGTGATGCAGTGGTGAGTGGATCTCCCTAGATGCCCAATCAAGTTCCTGGGATGCTTCAAATTATCTGTACTCATGAATGATGACTCAGAGCCTTCCATGCACTTATTTTTCAGTATCAGGCTTGGCAATGCCGTTTGGATGCGTTACCTTGGGAGATAAGAAGGATTATAACCAGCCATCTGAGGTGACTGACAGATATGACCTAGGACAGGTAATCAAAACGTAAGTGTTCTACTATTCTATGCAGTTTTCATAAATTTCCAAGAATGGTGTTCTACTACTCTCTGCAATGTTCTTACGGAATGATGGAGAGATTGATTGATAATTCAGTATTGGTGACTTTGGATAAAGTTTAGACTAGTAAGCACTACTATTATATTTTGGGGATGAGAAAATATCATAATGATTATCAGGTTTTATGCTTATATTTAACTACCTGGGATCCAAATGACAATTTAGAACAGATAGACAGACTGACAGAATGACCTCCCAGAGTCATAATCTCTCTTTTGTGCCAAAAAAAAAGAGCTGTGGTCACACATCGCAAACAACTCAAACATCCCTTTCCTGTCTATAGACTCACCTATGTACAGGCAATGAACCACAGAGAATGCCAGGGCCTTTGCCACATAATTGTCTTGCTGTACTCCTCTCCCGGCTGAAAGCCAGGAGGAAATCATGTCACCCTAACCCTTATTGGTTGTGGACACCAAAGATCCAGTCCTCATCACAGCTAAAAGAGGAATAAAGGGCAGCAAAGAAGTCTGGCACAGGATTGAAAGGGACATTCCCACAGAAAAATGGCAGAACCAATCTGAGTTCCAAGATTGCTGGAATCGAAATGATCTTTGGGCTGCCTCTCTCATGCACATCAGAATGCCCTTTATAAACAACACGCAGCACTTTAAAGGAGGATAGTAGGGAAAATACCGTTTCTAGATTGTAGCATATTAAGCTTTTCTCAGGCTACCTCAGACGCAAGAAAAGGTACGGGGAGACACATGCAGATGTGTTTGGCTGAGTCTGTCATACATTGGTATGTTTTAAAAAAACAATTTTATTATTTAAAAACAGACATACAAAAACATATAACATATATGCAGTATCAACAACTCAATTTAACAATATCTATATATATACTTCTCAATTTTCTAACTCTATATCTTATTTATTTTGTTATCCTATTATTTACATTTATATACAATTTCAATAATATCTTATAGCTTCAAGCTTTTTCAATTTAATGTCTTATAATAAATTAATCATCCTACTTGTTTCGATTCTTAACCTCTTTTTTCCTTTTCTTCCACCCATATGTGCCATTTACTCCAGCTTTTGTTTATTAATAGCATAGTAAGTTTGTCTAGTTCTGCACAATACATTGGTATGTTTTAATCTTCCTGACCATGCAAAGGTCCTGGGAACCTGGGGAGGGGTTCCCTGTTCACAGCCTTTTTCTTTTTTTTCCCAACCCAATGTAATATTATTAAGAGGTTCAGGATTTTTGCGTATTCATCCGTCTGTCAGTGGGATACCCTCTTCAAAACCCAAGCAGAACAGGACCGGACATGTTAGGAAAAAATAGCAAAAAAATAATATAAAAATGGATTATAATTGGCAACTGTGGAGGAAGTTATTTTTTTAAAAAAAAAATCCATCCAATACATTCTTATGTACAAGATAGTTGGGTAGGAGCTCATGAAGTTTCTGGCTATTCTATGCCCTTCTCCCTCATCTTCCTGGTCATGTGACCTAGAGCAGAGATTATGCTGCCAGCCCCAATTCACACAGGCTATAGTACATAATTTCTAAGGGAAAGACAGGCAGGTAGGCAGGCAGGCACGCACACACACACACACACACACACACACACAGAGTGGGAGAAGAGGGAGACAGGGAGACAGAGAGAGAATTATGGGTTACTTGATTACACAGAAGAAAATGCAAATATTTCCTATGCCTACTGCTGGTTGGAAAGAATTCCATAAATCATCCTTTGTATGTTTTACCTACCTTGTTTTATTATATTTCCCCTTGGAGCAAGATTTTAAACAACACAGAAGTACAACTGGAGTAGGCACCACCATGAGTGAACTCAAAGGGTGGTTGTACCTATTCCTTTCTGCAATTTGTCACAAATGTTCTATGTGGCTGGAGAGCAGTGTGGAAGCTACACAGGAGATAGAGGTGCTTTCGGGGGGAAGGGTTCTGATGAGTCTCATCTCAGGAGTGAAGAGAGTTAACTAACTCCCTGATCACTAGCTAACTTAACAGAGTGTAAGCTGAGTGAGGGGATTTAGTTTAGCCTGAAAACAGACTTAATTTAGCCTGAAAACAGACAGGGCTTTTTGACCCTGTCTTCGAGTTCCCCCGAAAGGGGTAAAGAGAGGCGGGATATAAATCTAATAAATAAATAAATAAAGTTAGTAAATCTATTTAGGTTAGACATGAGTGACACTCTTCTCCTTCCCCTGGATTCCATTTCCTCCCTTTTTGTTTTATATCTTTTTGTCAAGGAGTGACAAAATTGACAACATGAAAACACATGTAAATACAAATAGAGAATTCTGGGAGACAGGGTTAATTTTAAAGGTCACCCGAAGTTTGCAAATAATAGGTACTTTAACAAACACACTTATAGTGTTGTACATGTATAATACATATTATGGACAAATGTCTTTTCCTCTGCTTTTCATCCCCTTTGTGGCCAATCCTCAGTCAATATGCACTTAATAACAGTTTGTTCAGGGAACACAATGTATCTTCTGTCTCTTTGGGGAAGTGGATGATTCATAAAGTAGATGTTATTTACTATCTCTGCTGCACAATTGTGTTACTTCAGCGAATGGATACAATCTGTTTACACTTAAAGATGGGTGTTCTTTTCCTAGAGAGGAGTTTTGTGAGATATTCCGTGCCAAAGAGAAATCGACAGGCAAGCTTTATACTTGCAAGAAGTTTCTGAAAAGAGATGGGCGCAAAGTACGAAAGGCAGCCAAGAATGAGATCATCATCTTGAAGATGTGAGTGGAGAAGGTTGATTCCAATAGATCCCAGAATCTGTGCTTTCCCCGCTGCTTAATTGCTATGCTTGCTTAGCCCTTGAAGCTACAAATGTTCGATTTCATTCTTTTCCTAAATGGAATGCAGTTAATTCCAATACTGTGTTTCCCCGAAAATACGACCAATCCCAAAAGTAAGTCCTAGCTCCACTTTTGCACGTGCATCCAATATAAGCCCTATCCTCAAAATAAGCCCTAATTAAGACCCCCCACCCACTCCAGGGTGCAGGGACAAAAATTAAGCTAGGGTAGGGGTGGAGGTTGACCAGCCCTACTGCTTACCTTTGAACTGTTTCAGCCAGGCCTCACACACTCCATCACCTGCTTTGCCAGCCCATTTCTTTTGCAACTGGCAAGGCTGGCAAGGCTTTTCTAAAGGCCTCTGCAGCCAATAATAAAGCTCCGGATCAATCCGGAACTCTGTATTCAGCTGCAGAAGCCTTCAGAAAAGCCTTGATGGCCACAGAAGAAGAAGTTCCTGAAGGCCTCTGACAGCAAAAAGGAGGCCAGGGGCAACGCACACAAGTGAGATAAGTCAATGGATGACTTCCCCCAAAAATAAGACCTGGTACCTTTTTTGGTGGCAAAAAATATATGTCGTGTTATTTTTGAGGAAACACGGATAGTTATTCAGGAACAGCGATTGCATTTTTCTTCAGGGTTCAGTTAAAGTGCCAACCAAAACCATATCAGCAGGATATATACTGTCTTATACTGTCAATTCCTATCCTGCCTCTATAGCCTCTCTCTGCTTCCCCACCCCACCCCGCCAGATGGTGGCATCCTGATTTTGGGTGCATAAGGCATGTTCACCACTGGTCAAAACCCTTGGCATTGCTATTCATTCATAACCATGAAGAAACACATTAACATTAGCAATGCAAGAGAAAATACTAGTTCACAATATATAACATTTCCGAATAGATGTTGATGAACTGAAAATTCCAAAAACAAATGCAAAAATAAGGAAAAAAATACTTGAAAGCTAATACTACTATAAAGCAGAATTAAAGGAACTGACATGCTCCAGAAAGGATTAAATATAAATATACTTTTCAGAAAGGGGAAGCAGTTTCTGCAAGGATCAGAGGGAGAGGGAAATGTCAGCTTGATGAAAGTAACATTGCAATATCAAAACGCAATTCCCTTTCGTGTTGCATATGATGAAAGCAACAGAATTCTACGTTATTCATTGTATCCATTAATAATGGAACAAGTTGTATGGCTTCAGCTATGGCAAAACAGATTTAGGCAAGGTATGACATCCTAATTAAAATGCAGCAAATGAATACAAGGTGATTTGTCAAATTTCTTGAGAAGACTGGGCAGATATCTGACTTTAGCTTTATGTTTCTGCCTATTAGCAGACCCTCAAAGTAGCTTTTTTCTTTTCCTACAGGGTAAAGCACCCCAACATTCTACAACTGGTGGATGTATATGTTACCCGCAAAGAGTATTTTCTCTTCTTGGAGCTGTAAGTAGGTGTTGCGTGAATCTAATCTCCTAAAATGACCCATTAGGTTCTCTCCTCATGCTGCTGCCAGGGCCATAGGATTACGATGCTAAGCCTTGCTCTTCCCTCTCCCCTATCCCAAAATACAGCATGGTTTCTCAGGCATTTATCAGAAACTCCTTAAATGTTCATGACATCATCTAGAAGGGGAGGGGGAACCTTCCTTCTCATTTTATTATCAGTTCTTTTTACTGCAGGAAAGGGATCGTCACTCAGTAGTACTGTTTTTGGTTTTTTTGCAGGGAGTGGGGCTCTCTGGTTCAGTCCCTGGCATCTTTAAATAATGCTCTGAAACAGTCTATTGTGATGACAATTAACATGTACCAAATCAGATGGATTCAGACAAAGGAGGCTATTTTGTTCCATTCTCTATTGTAAAGTTAATTTGCAGTGATGTGAAATGAGAAAGCCATTTTTTTTCTGCTACATCCATTGTAGTTTGTAATACTAGTTTGCATTAACTAGTATCTTGGTTATCCAATTTACCTCTTGCTTTTGTCTGTTTCCTTATTTATAGGGCCACTGGTCGAGAGGTATTTGATTGGATCTTGGACCAAGGATACTACTCTGAGCGTGACACCAGTAATGTCATCAGGCAGGTCTTGGAGGCTGTGGCATACCTGCATTCACTGAAGATTGTACACAGGAATCTCAAGGCAAGTCAGATCATCTCCCTCTCGCCTGTATCTCTTTGGTGGTACATTCTTGGCTCATGTACTCTTCTGTCCATTTATAAATTGATTTAAGCAATTGGATTGCCTTCTTTTGCCCCTTCCCCCACCCCAGATTTCAGAAGGGTATCCTATGTATGATGCCATGTATATATAATTGAAGGAATGAATAGAAGCATCCATTTCAAATATCATGCCTTTTACTTTTCCCAGAAGCTTGATGTGATTGTATGGATGTATAAGCATGCATGTAAACTAACACATACATCTAGAAGGAAATAAAGCTCCCATTCAGCAGTTTTATCCTTTTGCCTTCATTCTTTCATCCATATATTCATTCTCTTTCAACTGTTTCTGCAGCTAGAAAATTTAGTATATTACAACCGCCTGAAGAATTCTAAGATTGTGATCAGTGACTTTCACCTAGCCAAGTTGGAGAATGGGCTCATCAAAGAACCTTGTGGAACTCCTGAATATCTAGGTAAGAAATGGCATACGAATCAGGGCAACATTACAATGAATAAATTATAGGAACAGAAAATAACCCTCCTGAACCTAGTCATAGACTTACTTCTAACCAGGTGCCTATAAAAAAAACTCATAAACATAAAATTTCTTCCCTGTTATTGGTCCATAGTAATTTACATATATGTACTACCTTTTGCCTTGCTGCTTGACCATGAGTTCACCATTTTTACCATAGATATTTTATGCAGAGTGGAAAAACAGTAATCTTTGATATTGTTGCATGCCAGTGACAAGCACTGGAATGCAGCCTATGATACAAAAATATTTCTCTAAATATGTTGATTCAGTGCAAATGACATTTTTCAACATAGGGTGCAACTTCCATATATTCCAAACCATTCTGCACAGAAATTTACACATATGCTATGATTCAATTATAGACACTCTAAACAGGCAACTTGTAAGCTGTAAAAAAGGGAGAGAAGATTTAAGTGCAAATGACTCCTAACGTAGATTTTAAATGTTTCTGACATAATTAACTGCTTAAGGACACAATTTTACCTCTATAACCCAATTCCATTTCTGTCTCACAAAATGTTTATATATGGAAACTTAAAATACCACTAAGAAAGATTTCGATGTACCTTCTTCATTATGCTTATTCTATAAATTCTAACAAAACAGTTTGAAACAGAATTAAGAGCAATGCCAAAAAATTCTGTATTTAGCTCTACCAAGATATATTTTCTGAAAGTGGTGTGATGGCTTAGAGGTGGAGCTCTCGCCTCACAGTCAGGAGGTTGTGAGTTCGATCCTAGGTAGAGGTAGATATCTCT
>JANHGC010006982.1:155194-166216 GCA_027560395.1 Boaedon fuliginosus | reverse complement strand
CCAGTTTTCGTAGGTAAAGTTAGGTACCTCGGCTTATATTCGGGTCGGCTTATACTCGAGTATATACGGTAATCATTCAGTTTCATTTGTAAACCCATTATTTCAATCTCTTTCTTATAGGCTATATAATTTTTGAGTTCACATTCAATTCAATTTTAGTTTTATTCAATGGGGCTTGTTCCTCTTCTATGTCTTCTAATTTTTTTGTCATAGTAAATAACTTTATAATTTTCTGTGCCCATTGATCATAGGTCTCTCTTAAGATAGCCATTGATCCATTTTTTTCAGTGCCTTCTAGTGTTCAGGGTTCAGGGTTATCTTATCAGTTGTTTTTAAATATAAATCTATATTTTCCCAAGGGAAGGATTCTTTCAATTAACTTCAAAAATCTTAATCCATTTAAAACTTTCTAAAGCCAATGATCATTTTGCTGCATATTCTCACAATTATTTTTTTATAAATCTTTAAATTTGTAGTTAAAACTTAATTTTGTTAAGGATTGAAGAAAACTCACCCAGTGTTTTCAAAAAGGCCTGTCAATCTAAAGGGTCTCAATCTTTTTAGGACACCTAAGTGGCAACTATTAATACTGTGCTCATTGTATATATTTGTTTTAGGGCATCTGTGACAAATGTATCAAGAGTCCTTAAAGGAACAATGGAGGTACAGTAATTAATACATTTAGTCATACAGTTTGTTTATAATTGCTTCTACCCATTCTCCTTCAAGGCTGTATTGAAATGTAGTTTTATTCAAACAGTAATTATTGACTTCATTGCAACACATGTTTTAGGTGGTATATATATTAATGCTATGATTGAAGCCTGAGAACTATACTGTGAGCCAGTTTTGAATTTATTCATTCATTCATTCATTTCTGTGTTCTGTGATCTACTTTCTGGGACCAGAGCTGCTTACTTTGAAAACTTTAAAGCTGTTATTTAAAGAAAAATATCTCAAAGAATATTAGAAGAAGCTGGTTTCTTTGCCTCAACACTGGATTTGCCACATACTCGTTGCCTATTAAATATTGTATACATGGAAATACATTAATTTTAGTTTTAAGTATTAATACATTAACTTTAACTTCTTTAAAAAATCAGAACTGCTCTACTGACACAGATGATGAACATCTAGAAGATCTTTTACCCTCTTTTATAAGAAACTCAGCCCTGATTAAGAAAACTGTTTTAAACAGCATACCCCAGAAAAATACAGGAATTGTAAGTATTAAAATGTGATTAACACAAAGGGCACAGTGTTTAAGGGTTTCTGCTCAATACTACAATTAAATTATGAAGGTCTTAGAATTTAAATTTTTCTCATAATATTTTAATACCTACAAACCTTGAAATTCTGTTAACCTTACTGATATCACCATGTTGATTTAGTAATAATCTTGACAATGCTCAGTTTGCTGTTACAGTGTACAACAAAAGAATCTAATTGTAGCTATCATTCCTGGTACTTCTTTCATTATTTGAAAAGAAAGTATATTTCTTTCTTCCAGCGCTATCTGTATATCAACATTTGTCATTGTAATGTGATGGAGTCTGCTCGATACATCTTTATTTGAAAATGGCCAGTCTGTCCTTTTTTTACATTTAGAGTAGACCATATCATCCTAGTGCCATTTTTACTGATTATTAATTTCCTTTGGGACACAATTATTTTATTTTTATTTATGTATTAAATTTATTTGCCACCTATCTTAAATGTTCAAGGTGACTCTGGGCAGCCTGTCTGATGGTGGACTTTGAAACTATTACAAGTGATGTTGTGCCCATAAATTATGTCTTCATCCATATTTTTATTCAGTTTCTTAGTCTTTTCACAGTCCCACCTAAGTTCAGATGTTCTAGAGAGAAATTTTTAGTGTTGTTGTCTGCATTATAGAATTACCTGTTCAATATAGTATTTGACCCTTTTTAAAATCTTCCTCAAATCTTACTAAATTCTCTTTTCTAGGTAAGAATTGGGTATGATGGCTTAGGAGGCAGAACCAAGTTCATTCAGCCTGTATCCTTTATGCTAACTAATTAGAAGTTAAAACTGATTTCCAGTTTTAGACATGTTGCTGTGGTATATAGATTGCTTAATGAGAATACATTTTGTCCCAAAGGTGCTTTTTTCTCAAGAACCAACTGGACTTTGTGGTTTTTCTTTGAAGACATTTTGCTTCTCATCCAATAAGCTTCTTCAACTCTGACTGGATGGTGGGGAATGGAAGGATTTATACTCCTTGCAGACAGCTGGTCATTTGCATCTTTTTAGTGGATGTTGTTAAGGTCACCTGGAGGTTTATCTGTGTCATCAGGGTCACCTGAGTGGTGCAAATTGGTGTGGAGCCTTCTTGGAATTATTGAAAGGATTGTGTTTTAGACTGGGCATGGATAATGTCATATCCCTCCCCCTCTGTTGAGAGAAGGCTGTTCCATTTTGACATAACCCCTCTTTGAAAGGTCTTAAAAGAAAAACCAGAAAGTCTAGTTGCCTCTTGAAAAAAAAGCACCTTTGGGACAACCATGACCTGGATGACTGAGAATCTCCATAGACATTTAGAAAACACATTTTATTCAAATTATTTTTGTCCTGCAGTTTTTCAGCATCAGGAGCAGCTGGGAAAATGGAATTTACTGAGGGGAAAATTATCTCTATATAATAATTACTTTGAATTCATTCAAATGGTCTTGCTATAAATATCTATAGTTAGTGGGAGATAAATCTAGAGAAAATTTATTGCAGTTCTTTCTTGGGAATTTATTAGGCTCTGAGAACCCTGGAGATCATAAGAAAACATCACTTTATTTACATAAACAATTTGTTCTCTGTTTGAGTGGAGTATGTGACCTATGTAAATTTGTTGGGTATTCTAGACTTGGAGGTTAAAACATTTAATTTTACTATTGTTACCTAGAATTAAAACAATCTAATTCGTTCCCATTTGAAATAGTCCAGATCAGCTTTTCCTATGTTGGTGCTTTCCTAACCTTCATAGGTATTTTAAATATCTGGAAAACACCAGTATGTGGTATTTTCTATTCTATTTTTGTTTTAAATATTTGGCTCTTTTCCTTGACTTGTTTTAGACTTTTCCAACAGAGATTCGGCCCCTGACTATGAAGAGCAAGAAAAGAACTGTTTCAAAGCAAACAGGAACAATGCCTTCGGCTTCTGGCATCAATCAGGCTAAACTAGACAACTTCCTTAAGTAATCTCCTCAGATTAAGCACAGAACCTGGATCATCTTCTGCATTAGGTAGATGATATAGATGATACCCATCTACATTAGGTAGATGTTGTCAGCACAAGTGCACAGTGAAGACTGCTGGTCTCCCTATTATTCTTTGGTCATCAGATGATTTATTAGGTTGACATTTATTATGTTGCCAATCCTTGGGGCAGGATGGAATTGAAGTTTCAGTTCTAAAATCCTTTAGCCAGATTTTCTAGGTTACTGCTCTAATCCTTATAAATTATGATTTGGGAGAATTAATTTATACTAAAGACACCAATAGCTCTGCTTGCAAATGAATTATCCACATCTTCATATTTTATATTAGAAGAGAGTTCTCTCTGCAGCTGTCAGGCTGCGTTAGTGTCTGATGGAGAAAGAAATATTCAAGAAAAGAACTTCATTTATATCTTTTGCCTACAGATATGAAGGATTGGGGGAAAGAGCAATAGGCTTAGAGGGTTTTTTTCCCTGATCCATATTTCTGTTTCACTGCCTATACTCCAACACACAATCCAATGTGCTTCATAGTCTTAATTCCTATTTTCCAAAAGGGCTTTGGAGCATGAATTTAGCATCTGTTTAAATAATTTACAGCAGCTGTGACTTCCCTGGACCTGTTCAGTTGCACAATCCAAGGAAAAGATGGAACAGCTTTAAGGTGTTGCAAATGGAGCTACATTTGAACTCCAGGACTCTCCGAAGTACATTTGGAGATCAAATTCAAAGGGCTTCACTCCCCTATTAGGAACTATACAAAATGTGCAGGGATGTCTTTGGAGATATTTGTTTTCACTATTTGGGCCTCTTGTTTTTGTTTCCTTATGAAACTGACTGTAAAAGATGGTGCTACTTTTACCACAATGTTTTCTTTTGCCTTTATTCAGTCTAATGAACAGAATAATTCCAAGATAAATTTGAACAAGAACATTCAGATGTATTTTGCTCACTCTAAGAAAGGACTAGATTCTTTGTGATTAATGTTGCTTAATACTTTAAAATTTGGAGCAAATCCCTTGGAATCTGCAAACTTTTTTTCCAGATAAAGAGACATTGGTGGTCTGAGGCAGCTGTTCCGTTTTCTTTGATACTGTATTAGCAGGGGCCGTCTTTTAACTAAGAATGAATTCAAACTTTTGATTCTAGGAGGGAAAAAAAATGTGTCTACATTAGCCCAAAATTAAATCACACGTGAAACTACGGCACTGATGTACTGACCCTTCAATAAATTAATGAAGAGTACTTTTGTTTGAAACTTCTAACTAAGCATATGAGCATATTGAATAAATGTTGGGTGTGTTCTGGGCTAAATTGGGGTTGGTTACTGTGTGGTTTAGCTTACTGTGTGTGACAGCCAGTTAATAGACCAAAGGTTATCTAGTGATCTTTATAATTTAAATGAATTTTTGACCTAGCTCTTCCTGTTCCAAGTAAAGATCTGTTTTTCTTATACAACATATACATCAGTTCTCCAACTATTGTACCAGGAAACTCAAAAGGAGAAACATCACAAGTAGCTATCCCACAAGCAAAATCATTTGAATCCAAGAATCCCTTCAGATCTCCATTTCAAAATTCTAGTTAAGATTATTTAACTCTGAGAAACTTTAATAAGAGTTCTATTCATTTATTAAATTGTGTACACTAAACGAAACATGTTGCAGGAAAACGGTAGAGACAGAGACACAAATTCTCATCAACTTTTTCCCAAAATAAGGTTTAGTTCAGCTTCACTGAGACTTCAGTTGAAAATGTGATACAGCTAGCCCTCACCTTACAACCACAATTGAGCCCAAAATCTATGTTGCTAAGTGAGACATTTGTTAAGTTAATTTTGCCCCATTTTATGACCTTTCTTGCCTCAGTCATTAAGTGAATCACTGCAGTTGTTTAGTAACACAGTTGTTAAGCAAACGTGGCTTCCCCATTGAATTTGCTTGCAAGAAGGTCACAAATGTGATCACATGATCCTAGGGCATTGCAACTGTGAGTCAGTTACCAAGTGTCTGAATTTTGCTCACATGACCATGAGAATGCTGCAATGGCTATAAGCGTGAAAATTGGTCATGAGCCACTTTTTTCAGGGATGCTGCAATTTTCAATGGTTACTAAATGAACTATTGTAAGTCGAGGACTACCTGTAGTTGAATCTTGGTAATTTACTTGTTTCTTCTGTTTTTTCTTGTTACTTGTAAGTTGAATTTCTCTTCTGTTGCCATTTTCCCTGTAAATGTATGCTTTCTCCCAATAGATAATCCCGAAAGTGCTTTTTCAAAAGGCAGCTGGACTTTGGTTTTTTTCCTTGAAGAAGTTTCACTTCTTATCCAAGCAGCTTCTTCAGTTCTGAAGAATGTTCTGGAGGATGGAAGGATTTGTGTTCTTTGCAGTCAACTGGTCATCAGCACCCTGAGAATCATTGAGGTTACTTGGAGGTTTATCGGTGCCCTCAGGGTCACCTGAATAGTGCAAATTGGTGTTGAACCTTCTTAGAACTGTTGAACTGTTCTTAGAACTGTTTTGTAAAAAAGAGGTGATATCGTATCGCTCCATCTCTGTTGAGAAAGGACTGTTCAATCTTAATGTAGATGGCCTCTTTGACCCCTCTTTCAAACCAGCTATCCTCTCTGTCCATAACATGAACTGCGACTTCCATCCTCCACCAGTCAGAACTGAAGAAGCTTCTTCGATGAGAAGCAAAATGTCTTTAAGGAAAAAACAAAGTCCAGTTGCCTTTGAAAAATGATCTTTGGGAGAACCATGACTGAGAATTTCCATTGAGATACCAGTAGGTAAGTATTACACCTAGAACAAACTTCTTTTTCCTATTTAGAATTGGGGTTAAATTGTTAGCTATACTAGCCTGATCATTATTAAGAAACCTTAGTTAATGAATGAATCCCTTAGTTGTATTCATGACTTTCTCAACAAATAATTGGCTGAAATGAGATAAGCCAAACCAGAGCAAATTTAGTTTAGAGAGTAACTTTTTGTTCATCCACATCAACTGTAATTTTGTTGGAGAAGCTTTGGATATATCCTCTGTTCACCATATAGTCTCTTTTCCTTCAGTTATTGCAGAGAACAGAAGGCAAATTGTAATCTAAAGGTGATTACAATAAATGAGTCATGAGTACAATAAAATAATCAGGATGTGGTATAGATTCATATAAGTAAATAACCAGAGATATTTTTATTGTGACATTATTATTGACACAAGAGCAGGCCTAGTTTTATTTTCAATAAAATGTCTTTTCTTCCGTATCTTGCATAATTTCATTTGTACTGAATCACCTATCTTCAGGAAATATTAAGATACCATTGTTGGACTCGGCCATATTGGATCATTTTCTTTCTGTCTCCAACTTTCCCTTTCTAAGGAGGATTGGTGACAAGGGAGAAGAGAGAACCTTTAAGAAGTGGATTATCTGGACCCTTTCAGTTAGGTTTCAGACCTGGATATGGGACCAAAACAGTATTGCTCGTGCTTGTGAATGACTTCTAGAAAAGGAAGTGGTGTGGCCTCTGTAGTATTCCTTAATATCTCAGCAGCTTTCAATAGCAGTGTCCTTTGGGACCAGCTCAGGATGCTATGAGTAATGAGCACATGAAGCTGCTGGCTGAAGTCATTTGCTGGTCCAGAGTAAAATATTTTAATATTCTGACGATAATGTTATCCACCCCAGGCTAACCAAGTGATATGTCTGAGGTGATTTTTTAATGTCGAGACTGGAGGGGGACTAGATGGAGAAGAACAGGCTTTAGCTCAGCTCTAGCAAGATTGGGGTTTTCCATCTAGGCTCTAAAGTCAGTTCTGTCTTTTATTTTTAGAAGGAAAATCTTACATCTAGAAAAAGACCATAATACTCATTAAAGGTCTGGGTAAGGAAACGGAATTAGTAATAGTACAAATAGAGGGAGGCTGTATGAAGGAATACTGTTTAACAGAAATGAGGAGGAAATGGAAGATCCAACAAAGAGGAAACCAATGGAAAAATATTTTTGTTCTGTTATCTTTATATATTGAAAAATACAGAAAATTCAGTATATATTAAAGCAGTATGTAAAGAACATTCTACAAATTGTAGAGAATATCCATAGTTTCGGTTGTCACTTTAGGCAGAACATCCTATTTCTCTAAAATAGAACATCTTGTTTCTGTGTTTCACTAACAAATTGTACAAAGCAGCTTTTTATGGCTTTTCAAACCCAATTCTCCGAATAAAATCTGAATCTTGTTTAAAATTGTATTTCTTAAAAAGAATTATAATTGCGCTAATACCCTGTTTAAATGCTGGATCCTATTGTGTCCAGCAGAAAATGAGGTAGAACTGAATCCAAGTAAAAATCTAAATTTTTAAATAACTGAAGTTGCTACCCGCACCTAGCTACCCATGCTTTATGATCTTCAAATGAGATCCGATAATTTTTCTACTTCTGCTATCAAAGGACCATTTCTGTACTGATATCCTGTTGAGAATTTCTAGAACTACAGAAGGCTTTTTTCTGCACATGCATATTAAAAGGTTTTATATTTTAGTTTTCGTCTCTCAGTTCTTTTATTTATGCAAAGGTAGTTAATACTTGCCTTGAAATGGCTATAATGTAACTTATGTCCATGCACAATACTGATTGTTTTGAAGTAAAATATATCTCCAGTGATAGATATTGTATCATAACTATTCATCCTCTTCATCTTCTTTAAAGTTAGTAACTGATTATCACAGCCAGCTATTATTCAACTTGTAGCTCCTCTAAATGTGGTGGTTCTGTATATTCACATGACAAGTAATCCTGCCTACTTTTCAAAAACTGATGAGAACAGTTTGCCAGCAGGAAGGGGAAGATGTTCGTAAAAGAAGGATCAGGTTTAGAAGAAACTTCTTGAAGACATAGCTGGGTTCGACATTGCCAACTCTCCCATTCTGACCCCTTTTTCCTTTCTTCCTCGTCATGTGATTCCAGAAGCCACACTGCATCCTTTCCCTACCATATGCTAAGTATAGCATAATGAGCAGTACCATTAGCCCTTGACTTAAAGCAGGTGGTTCAGAATCAGCACCCATTCAGAGTTTTGACAGACTCCAAAAAGGGCCTGATTCCAAAGTTCTAATGGCTGCTGTGTGCTTGGTCACATGACTACATTTTGGGCACTCAACAATCAATCTACACTGATGGCCATTTGCAGTTCTCCACAGTCATGCGGCCATGATTTATGACATTTATGCCTAAAATAGGCATTTATTTCTAGTTTTCAACAAAAACACCCCATAATGGGTTTAACAGCCACTGCAAAAAATAAGGTTGTAAAATTGGGTTGGTCATGCTTGACCTGCTTTACGACCATAATTTACAGACTGTTGCAGTTCTAAGTCAAGGACTAACAGTGGAAACATTAAAGGAAATAAATGTTCCCTTATTTTGTTAACTACATGTGGTAGATACATTGTACCAATGTTCCTTGACAAAATACATTAAAATATATTTTGAGCTCATACAACTAATGTCCATCATATTCATGCTATTTGCCATCTGCAAGAAAGATTTTCATCAGTTGCCAACTTCAGATTCAAATATTGGAGCATAGATATGCTGACTTTTTACCTGAAGCTAAGTAACCTACAATATGTAAATTAGCAGAACTTTTCTCAAACAAATAATACTCCCATACTTTAAGGCAAGAGTTATGTTTTGAGAAAGAAAAAAGGACAATTTGTTGAGAGTTTGTAATTTTAGTTCATTTTGAAATGTTCCCAACTACCTGAGGGGGAGGCGGATTCTATAACCCGTACCTATTAAATGATGGATCAGGGAAAAGCAGTGTGGAAATTAATAGAAAAGTGGGGTGACTTGATTAGTGGAAAAAGAAAGGTCAAAAACAGGAGCTAATTCATTCAGCAGTGGGGATCTTCTATGTTAAAAGATGCATGTACAGAGCAGAAAAAGGAATTTAAAAAATATTTTCTTGCTACACAGTTCAGCTTGCCCTTCTGTAAAATAGTTTCTGTATATGTGTGTTTTAAATTTAGTACACCCTGCAGGGGAAAAGTTTTTAATGGCATTGCATTTTCTTATGATCTCATGTCTGCTAGCCCTTAAAAGATTGAAAAATCCCGTTCACCACCATTTTACCATAAACATTGCTGTTTGTTATTTCTTTAAGTCCAAAATCTCTTAAGCTTTCCTTATAGGAAAGTGCTTTGTTTCCAATCATGACCCCCTTCATTTCACATTCTTTATGATATAAGCATAACCATACGTAAGAATAATTATACCTTTTTATTAAAACTTTATAGCAGTATTTCTTCTCTCCATCCTCATTTGTACATAAAACATCTGGTGCTTTTCATTTTCCTTTTATGTTACATGTTTATGTTTTTTTAAATTTAATCTCTTTCAGTTGTTTTGTAAATACAGTAAACAATGTAAAACTGTGTTTATCATCCTCATTTTAGAATTGTTTCCTGATACGATATAATCATCCTTTTAAGCATCCATAAAATGAGTTAACATTTTTATACAATTGTAACAGGATTGAATCTCAAGTATAAATCTAGCATAGTGTTCATTAATTAGCCTTAACCAAGACTAGAAAATGGACACATACAAAAAGTCATCTGTCAATGTTTTTATTCTTTATGTGCCATATTAGATCATCCAGTGTCCTTAGTTTGTGGCTAATCAACACCATGGAGTGAGCTCCTCTCAATGGCTCCAGCAAAGAACCTTAATCAAAGTGTAACTATCAAGTAGTGATCATGTTTTATCTCATCTGTTTCGGGAACTGGCATTCTCAGAGGGATACACAGCCTACACGGCCCATAAAATATGGCTTTTTAAATGAAGTGTTAGTGCCCTCCAGTGGCCTATCTTGGAAACATTAATTACATCATATTGTAACATGTTTTGATGTGGCAAGTTCTTGCCAATACAGTATCGCATGAGAAGTAGGAAGTGCTGATGAAAAATAATATTGGAACATAAATACAATTACATTTTTATTACTTAAAAAGTGTTTTTGACCTCAGTTCTTGGAAGCTTCATGACATGTCCATGTGATTTTCCTTGAAAAATCTAATAGATTAGGATTTATTTCTTTAAAAAAAACCTTTCTAGTCTAACCTACAGCCTTGGCACTCCTTTGAAGTCTCCCTTCCAAGTGCTAATCAGGCCTAGCCCTGTTAATGTTCAAACACAAATGAGGTCACCCTAGTGCTGACATTCAGGTTTTTGGTTCCTCCTTACATCTTGCATATTGACATTATTCATCAATATCCTTCTCGTTCTTCAGTAGAGGGGAAAATTTAAAAACTCCAAAAGCTCTCAACCACTGTTAAGGAATACAAAATGAGTACAGGTATTCCTCAATTTACACAGTTGACTCTCAAATTTATGTTGCTAAGCAAGACTTAAGTAAGTTGCCCATTTTACAACTTTTGTCACAACTGTTAGGCGAATCACTGCCGTTAAGTGAATCTGGCTTCTCCATTGACTTTGCTTGTTGGAAGTCAATTGGAACGGCTGCAAATGGGGATTACATGGTCCCAGGACCCTGTTAATTATCATAAATGCATGCCAGTTGCCAAGCACCCCAAATATTGATCACCTAACCATGGAGATGCTGCAACAGTTGTAAGTGTGAAAACCTTACATCCATAAGTCACTTTTTTCAGTGATGGTGTAACTTCAGTCACTAAACCAGAGGTCCCCAAACTTGGCAAGTTTAAGACTTGTGGACTTCAAAGCAAAGCTGACTGCGGAATTCTGGGAGTTGAAGTCACAAATCTTAA
>JANHGC010006982.1:132499-148706 GCA_027560395.1 Boaedon fuliginosus | reverse complement strand
GGTCAGCAGGCTCGTAGCAGTTCTAATCTCCGGGGCTTCTCCTCCTCCTCTGAATATGGATAATTCTGCTCCTTATTCGCCTGGAGAAGGGGCGGCGGATCCCTCCCGAGTTCTTCCTCATACGTGTTTAAAAGTCAAATGAAGACGTAAAAAAACATAAAGAAGTTAAATGGACTAGGGTGGTTATATTTTTGAGACTTCACTGAAATCCTCGAGATGCTTTTGGTGGCACGTCTTCTGCTGAATCCCTGCAGAGGAGGAGTGTCGTTAACAGTCCATTTTGTCCCCTAACTATGAAAGAAAGCTCTGCTTTTAAGAAGGCTGCTTTTTTTGTAGTTTTTGTAGTTGGTATTTCTAGGCCTTTGTGTCCTAAGAGCATCCCACATATTTAGGGAGAATACTGTTTGGAAGTGGGTGTTTGATAACAGTTACGAAATAAGTAGCTCAGGTAAATAATGTGAGAAAAATCAATATATTCGATTAAAATTTATTGTCTCTGATTGGCTTCTTTAAGATAACTTAAGCATAAAAACAAAGTGTTTCCTGAGGATTCCCATTAATTATTTAGACTCTAAGGGGTTCCCAGCCTTTTCTATATTCCACACTCCTAGAATGCTTCTGATATATTCTCACACCCCTTAAAATTAATAATTATATGCATATAATTATACCTATACACTGTAATTTTGAAACTGCTAAACCCAAGTTTTCGCACCCTCAGGAGGTGCAAGCACCCCCTAATTGAGAACCCCTGACTTAGAGTAATCACATCCATAAGTTCTAACTATATGTTTTGAGGGAACTTTTGCTACAATAACTCTTAGTACATATTTTGAGATTTTTTTAGGTTACGTTATAAGCAATAATTCAATAACACTACAATATGTCTGCTTTCCCAATTTTAGGTGGTGCTGAAAGTAAAAGAACAGTGTTTTGCCTGAAACTATTTAGAGACTTTGGGGCTGAGGTGAGATTTCTGTCTTTGTGATTTACAAATTCTAACACACGTGTTAATTTTATGTAGAACAAATAAGATATAGTAGCACAGCATTGTATCCTGATGAGACCTGGGTACAATGTTAAAGTATGCCATGACACTCACTGGATAACTTTGAGACAGCAGAACAGTAAAAATACAATTTTGTTTTACCATTAAAATAGCAACATAGTGGCCAAGGCTGCCTCAGTGGTTTCCTTTGTCTCTTGATGTTCTATGTTTTGTGTCTTATAAATGAAGAATTCTGGCCTGAATAAAATAGAGAATGTGGTGTAAAAATCAGTAATAAGACCATCATAATTAATATTGGTGAGAATTATACACGGAAAAATATTTTTCTAGGAGACTTTTAAATATACCATTTGTTAGTCTGATGAATGTTCCAGATTTTTGGATTTTGTCTTACTCTTATACAATGCAACATCAGGGAAGTATAAATTAATTATAATGACGGCCATAACCAATCACAGCATGCTTTATAATGACGGCCATAACCAATCACAGCATGCTATGACTAATAAAAGTAGCAGCAAGATCTATCATGCTTCATTGCTCTAAAACTAGCAGGCAATTAGTGATTAAACATTAATATTTCCATATTGTAAATTCAGTAGCCAGAATAGTTAATCTCTCTTAAAGTCAGTAGTTTTCTCCTAACAAACACCTGTCAAATAATGAAGGCCTATCAAGATGCTGTTGTGATTACCATAGCAACCACACTAAAATTGTGTGTTGAAAACTGCAGTAGAAGAGAAGGCTGTGTAATCAGAGTAAGGTAGAAGTATTTATGCAATGTTCTGTGTTTAAAAAAAATGAACAATTGTACTTTTTGTTCTGAAACATGTTTGTCTTTGGTTAATTTAGTCAGTTTACTAAATTATGCAACCTAAATTTGAATTCTTGTCCAGTGGACAGAGGATTTATGACCATATTGTTTTCCATCTTGATTATTTACAAGCTGACAACTGAAATTAAAATGAAGTCCAAGAAGCAGAATTTTTAATATCTATTATCACATGGTAACATATTTTTGAGGATTGATCATGAGAATAATAATGAATCCAGATGCTTTTGGAGAAAACATTCCTCAGAGATAGGTAATCTATCCTTCAGATATTTTGGAGTACAACAGCTGGTACAAATGGCTGTGTTTTCCTGAACAATGTGGAAGCTGTACATAAAACATCCTTGTTGCTAATCAGCATTTCTGAATGGCTTCAGGACTGTGGTTGTCAAGGAGCGCTGATCACCTTGACAAATGATGTGGAATATGCCAAAAAAAGAACCAATTGTAACAATGTTAAGTTTGTCTAATTTTTTCATGACTTCTGATACAATAAATCATGATATATTTCTTGATCAGCTTTGTGATCTAGGTTTTGGAAACAAGATAGATGGTGATGGTTTTTTCTTATACAATTTGGTTCTTATGCAGTTTTGAAGCATTTCTCTTATGGAGACCCAGATGTGCTTTTTAATAGTATTTGTAGTGAGGACATTGGTAATTAGATAGCATTTCATTCTCTTTGTCTCTCAATTGATATTGTATCAGTGCTGCACTGATATTTGGATTTGATCATAGGTCTGTAGAAAGATCACTGACTTGAAGTTGAGTTCCCACAGATTGTTCTTTTGATAAGTAGGTGGTCCTTTTGATAAGTAAGTGGTCATAAGTAGGTGATAATCAATTGTACAATTATATATGCTGTTAATGAACCATAGTTAATTTCAAATGATATATGAAATATAATTTTGAAGGAATGGTAAATCTTTAACTATCTTATTGGGAGTAGTCTAGAGAAAACAAAACCAATAAGGGAAAAGAAATAAAATGCAAAAGAGCCAGACCGTGGCAATTACAGTTATAAACTTTTAAGCATCACAAAATAACACAATCATTAAACCATAAGAATAAAAGAAATAATGAAATGGTCCTTTGCCCTTGGTTCTTAATATTGCACCTTTGGCATCAATGAGAGCTTGCAATTTTTTGTGATAATTGTGAATTGAACTCTTTATTTTCTCTGATGGTAAAACTGTCCATCCTTCTTGACAAAACTCCTCCAGGTCCTGTATATTCTTTGGTTGTCTAGCATGAATGAACTGCATGTTTGAGATCTCACCAAAGTTGTTGAGATCAAAAGACTGTGATGGACACTCCAGAACCTTCTTTTTGTTTTGTAGCAGCCATTGAAGGCTAAACTTGACCTTTTGTTTTAGGTCATTGTTATGTTGGAAAGCCCAAGTTTGTCCCGTGTGCAGTTTGCAGGTTGATGAATGCAAATTTTCCTCCACTGTTTTCTGATATTCTGCATTCATCTTGCCATCAGTTTTGACTAAATTTTCCATGCCACTGTACCTTACACATACACAGACACACCCCAAACCCCCCCCAGCAGAGATCCACCTCCATGCTTCACAGTAGGAATGGTATGCTCCTCTGTAATAGGCTCCTCGCCAAACAATGTTTATATTTATTACCTTAAAGTTTGGTTTGGTTTCATCACTCCAAATGATTTTATTCTGCTAATTTTAAGGCTTCTGTAGGTGCTGTCTGTCATATTGTGAGTGGGCTCTTTTGTGGTATTGATGAAGCAAACAGCAATGGCTTTTTTTCTGGCAACTTTACCATGCGGCTCATTTTTGTTCAAGTCTCTCCTTATTGTGCATGCTGAAATAGCCCTACCACTTTCTTTAAAAGAAGCATGTATTTCAGTAGAAGTGGACTGGATTTTTTCTTTGCATCCCAACAAATTTTCTGGGAAGTTGTGTCTGATATCTTTCTTGGTATTAACAGAACCCCTAATTTTCCACTTCTTGATGAGCGTTTGAACAGTACTGATTGGCATTTTCAAACATTTAGGTAACTTTTTATGTCCTTTTCCTTATCTATAAAGTTGAAAATATTTTCTTTCACAGAGCTTTCAACAGTTGTTTTGTTTTCCCCATGATTCATTAACCAGTGCTGCTCTGGATGAATTGCACAAAGGTTTTTCAAGAAACTTAATGACTATTTATACATAGATGTTAAGTATTATCAAATAAAGGCACTGGTGTGGATACTTATCCTTCATTGCCTTCTCAACTTTTGTGAGTCAATTATACCTATAAAATACTGGTTATTCACAAAACTGTTCACTGTTCAATGTGATAATGTACCATCATCAAAAGAAGTGATTTATTGCATGGAGTTTTAAATTGTTAATGCTGGGGAAAAAAATCATTTTTAAAAAATCTCTGATTAAAAGACAAAGTTCTAGTGATAGAAAATTGGCTGGTTTTTTTTATTTGTTTGTTTGTTTTTGGCCTTTAATCTCATAAAACCTCCACAAGCTTTCCTGAAACCATAAATTTTCATGGAATACATTTTGAAAAATTCTGCACTTTTCCACTTTGTTAGGAATAGAGAAATCTCTGCAAGAGAATATTTGCACCCACATTGAATGTCAGAAATATCCAGTAAGGGAGTATTTCAACTAGGGGTGGGCTTCAAAAAATTTAGCAACCAGTTCTCTGCCGGGTTGCTGTGTGGGCGTGGCCTAGTCGGCCTCCGCACCATGGCGTGGGGGTGCATTTTCACCCTTCCCGGGCTCCAGAGACTTTCCTTGAGCCTTTAGGAGGGCAAAAACAGGCTCCAGAGGCCCTCTGGAGGCTGGAAACGGGCTAATTCCAGAGCCTCCGGGAGGCCTGTTTTTTTCCCTCCCTGAGCCTCCGAATGGGCCCTGCACTTACCTGGGATCCAAAATGGGCCACGTGGGGACTCCTGGGAGAGGCAGGGCAGACGGGGGCAGCCAGGGGTGGGATTTGCTGGTTCACCGAACCAGCCATAAAATTAACTACTGGTTCGCTTGAATTGAAATTTATAATGTAATTGATGAAGTAGACTATGGTCTGTAGAAGTCTATTATATGATAGTGGTTAGTTTTCTGGTAGCAAGAGAATTTCTGCTGCTCTGGATAAATTTGTACTTCCCCCAAAAGAGCAGGAATGTGCTTTGGATCCAAGATGAAGTTAGTAGCACCTAACCCCCATCTGCCTCAGAAGTTTGGGATTCTTGCAAAGCAGAATTGGGGCAGATGCTGCAGAGAGAAGTTGAAAATTCTTTTCATGAGCAATATTTATATTCAGAATTATTTATATAAATCTTTGCAACTTTTTATTATAATTGGAAATTATAATTTCTGAATTCTGGCACAGAATTCTAACATATGGATACAAACTTGGAATTAAGTCTAACTATAGATTAAAATTGATCAAAATATGCTTTTCAATAAATCTAGGTTAGAATGAATTAGGACTAAATGCAACAGTATGGACCTCAAAATAGCTAGAAGAAACACTTTTCAGAATAAATTTTCAGTCACTACATAGATGAGACCAGTCTCAGTTTAATTTTTTGTATGTTTGTAAAAAGTTTTTGAAAATGCAGACAATATGCAGTAAACTTTAAAATTAGCAGACCAAAGAGGAAGAAAATTCTACTAAAATAGAATGAAAATTAATGTGCAAAAACATATACAGATAGTCTTTAACTTACAATTATAAGTTTAGTGACTGAAATTATAACAGCACTGAAAAAAATGACATGACCATTTTTCACATTTATGACCATTGAAGCATCCTTATGGTCATGTAATCAAAAATGTGGATGCTTGACAACTGGTTCATATTTACAGTTGTTGCAATTAACAATTCACTTAACAATTGTGACAAGGTCGTAAAATGGAGCAAAACTCACATAACAATTGACTCATTTAGCAATAAAATTTTAGCCTCAATTGTGCTCATAAGTCGAGGACTTTCTGTATATGGAATGATTGTATCCTTTATATAAATATCTACTAACCCGAGATCTATTTTATGCACATGACTGGTGGTAAAATTTCCTGTAGAAATGGTCTGCTTAAAAGGATTCTGATCTAACACTCATGAGATTTAAATAGTTTCCTGAATGAGTTCTGTTTGTTAGTTTTGTGGTGGTAGTGTTAAAATATTGGCTGCTCAAAATACGAAAATGGCTAAAATATGAATCAGATTTAAATTGGGAACAATAAATAGGAGATTAACAGAGGAAAACCTGATACAGGTGACACCCAAAATGGACTAGAGTGCAGTTAGAGATAATTTGTGATTGCAAGAGCAGCAAAGAAACTTCCCTGTCAGCACTGTGTTCATTCAGTGGATTGTTAAGTTGCAGGAGGCATACTTCACTAGGCTGTTGGTAGAGGGAATTGGGACAATTGGTGGTCCACTGTGATGGCATTCTTTACAGGCAGATTCACCTGTATCTGCTGCTTTAAATATACAATATTGAGGAAATTCATATTTCTAGTGTGGATGTAGCTATTTTGGACTCTTCTCAGCTTACAAATTCTGGATATAGTCAAGATATCTCAAGCAGCAAAAGCTGCTACTACCCTTGTCTTTCTTGACTGAATAAACCAGCTTCTCTGCGAGTTTGATTCAATGGAGTCATCAGATGCCTAGTTGTGAGTGAGAAGGATTTTCTTTTCCATTAAAAAAAACCCTCTTCTGAACCTGTCCTTGATTTAGTTTTGGGTAATTACCATAATGGTAAGTCTTAATTACAGTATACTATTTTAACCAATGTGATTAAAAAGGTTGTGGCATCACAACTTCAGATGCATCTAAATTATGCTCAATATCTTGAGGGTTAGAATTCTTTGCATCTTCACATGCCCTGTGGAACAGCACACACACACATACACCCCACCGGATTGTACAGTCTTGATCTTGTTCAGTTGTAAAGCTCTTACAGAAAGCCTTGAGAAGCTTATTCTAATTGTTTAATACTTATATATGGTTATGTAGGGTTACCTGTTTTTGTTATTTTACTCTTTTTATTGTTTTGACCTAGTGTGTGTGCTTGTGGAATTTCTTTGGTGATCAAAAGAGCATTCAAGCAAACAATCTTTTGAAATTTGGGGTGCTACCTTTGTCCTTTCTAGAACATTTACGGTAACTTTTCTCCTGACAAGAGAATAAATATTATTTGGATTGAGCTTTGCAGAACACAATAAAATGGATTGGTCACCTATTTACTTTAGATAAATTTTCTTTGCAAAATCATGATATGGTAAAAGATATTAGATTTTAGTATAATAATACAGTATATCCACATCATTTAATATTGAGGAAACTTCTTAAATACTATGCAAATATACTCTTGGAATGAGTTAAGAAAAGGACTTGTTATTTCAAATCTAGTCCATTGCCCATTTTTCCATATGGTACCGCATACTCCATATGATGCAATATAAGAAATTCAATGTTTAATGTTATCCTTTGGATTTAATGTAACAAAACATTTTTAAAATCTGAGATTGCATTTGGTAAAGTATCAAATTGACTGAGAATCTTGAGGAATTATTCAAAGATTGTTTTACTTACACTGGTTTTGTTTTTAGTTAATTAGAAAAGTAACTTATAATAAACTCTCTCCATCTATACACATGTCTATTTGGACAGAACTGTTGAACATGGGTATCTAAAATTGTGTCACTTGCAATGAAACTATATTCACAAACTTTTTTTTATTGTTTTTCTTGTATTGTTCTTCATATTCATATCATTTCATATTTAATAATAAATTTAAATGTGTAGCTAGGCTAAAATGTGGTAGAAGGGAAAGGTAGAAAAAGGCTCAGTTGTGGATATATAGAAGTAATTGAAAGCTTCCACATCCATTTCAAATGAATTGCATTTTGTCATATCAGAAACTCAAATAAACATTTGTGGTTTATTAAAACAAGCAAACTTCATAAATTATGAATTAACCAACACTGATGCTGTTTCTTCAAATAACAAAATACTTTTCATCAAATATTTCCACAATTTCTCTCGAACATGTTAGTCATTTTTAATCTTAACCTTAAACCATTTTTGTCTAGTAGTTTGTCTTGCTGACAGTCATTTCAATACAGATTTGTTATCCTAAGTTTTTGACATCCTGGGAAATATCACAATAGTTACAATAGTTACAATGTACAATTGGTGTGTATGTTTGGGGAAAAAACATGTAAATTAAATAAGCGGGGGGGTGTGTGTGCCCTAGTTTTTTTTACCCTTTTCGTAAAGTGGGCTATCAGATATATTTTTCCATTTTTGAGGAATAAGTTTTAAATTATCTTTTGAAAATAACAGCATTAAATGTTAGTATACTGCCATACTCCTTCCAAATTGTCATCTATATATATATACATGTAATTCCAATTAGATAAGTCTTTGTTACAATATTCACAGATAATCATACAATGCCAATAGTAAGCACTAACATAATAGACTTGAAATATAATCTTAAATATTTTTCAGCACTTTTTCTTAAAAGCTTATGGCTCCAGAGCTTGTTCAAAAATGCTGAAAGATTTTGTTTACAAATCCTAAATGTTAACAAAACACATTCCTGTATTCATTTAACATACAGCCAACAAAATGTATTATGATTTAATGTGATGACCTGGTTTATACACCATGTTAATATAGTGACTGGGTTATTACAACATGCTGAATCCCATTTTCTCCTAGACTAGCATATTTTATGAATCCTTTCATAGGAAAAGAATTGCATCAATTGACAAGTTTTAAATAAAAGTTATACTATAGCATAACTTTTACTTTTAGAAACAGGATACTAATTTATGCTTTTTCCCCTTTCATGCTGCATACATTTTCTAAATTCTATTACATTTGTGAACAAACCATTTTATTTAGTTGGGATTAAACTAGTGTTTGCATTTATTTATTATTATAGATAGGTCATATATCATATTAGATTATTTTTCACATGTTCCATTTTTATTTATAAATAATTTATGGGCAAGTGACCTTTAGTTAGACTATCTGCAGGCTCAGCCATTCTTTTCTCATTAGTTTATTAACCATCACCTGATCATTGGGAACAGAGCAACAATTTCTTCCTTCTAATAGAGGAGCAAAAGTTAGAATTTTGATAAGCTGCTCACTTCCCTCCACATTGCAGCCTTATCTTTCTACTGAATGATTTTACTAATCTTCTCACTAGGAACAGGTGAGCTGGATACTTTTCTGTATAGGAAAACAACCTGAACTTAATAGCCAAGAACAAACCAATTCTTACAATGGAAGAGAAATAAAATTTGACAACATACCTGTAAACAGACAACAAAACATGTTGAATAAACCAGATTGTTTTTGAAAAAAAGTATTTTGTACAAAATATATTTTATATGTTTAAATTATGCATACAAATATAATGTTGAGAGTACTTTGATTGGCAGTTCTGTATGTACAATCATTAAAATTACAAAACTAGATTGTAAAGGGGGGCAGTTCTGTAAAAAACTATATTACTAAGTCACAGATATATGTAACATGAAGTCAATTTATATGTTGGCTTTTGCAAATAATTTCAAACTGTTCTGAAAGTAGGAGATTATTCCTTTTGTTTAATCTTTTAAAAAGAGATGTTATACATTACATGTGTATTCCATTCTATGTATAGAGTATTTAGAATAGTTTAGAGCTATTTTTTGTTGTTTTTGTAGCATTTCATTAACTATAATCCATTTCCTATGAATGACTTGAAAACAGTCTAAACTTGCCCACGGTAGTGAATTTAATAGCTTTTATTGTTTAACTAAAACAGAAAAGAACAGGACCAGAGTAGAAATAATGGAATGGCTCATATTTGAGGAAAATAACCACTCTCATCTCCACACTTGTGGAGACATCATAATTAAGGGATGATATGAAAATAAATACAAGGAAGTTATATAGAACATATGGGTAAAAAGCATGTGCCTGAAAGAATATAGAAATTTGGGCTGATGTCTGTGCAACAAACATGATTTTAATCCCACTAACTACACTCCTTGGAGCACATTTCCCACTCAGATCTGGCAGATCCTTATCCTCTTAGACTTCCAACAAGCTCTGAAGATCTGGCTTTTCCCACAAGCCTCCAGGTGCTGTGAGGCTGGAGCCTAGTGAGGCTGTGAGGCTGGAACCTAGTGAAGTTCTAAAGTTCTTTTGTGGAGGTGTGTGACATTTGAGAACACCTGGAGGTTTGCTGGCTTTGCCGAGGTTTATGCTGTAGAAGATAGGAAGCTACATAAATGTTTTAAGTAAATAAAGAATTCGAAGAAACAAGAGGCAATAAGTCAAGAGAAGAAAGCTGCAGCTTTATCGTTAGTTCCTGGAGCTTGCTTTTTCAGTGTGTTTTCACTCTCCAGTTATTAGCTTTAGCATTCACAAACATCAATCCATGACTTATTTTGCCATCTTAAATTTAACACACTGTAGAGAGTAAAAATGACAAAAATTGTGAAAAAAATCAGAAAAGATTGATGGACTGTTTTGATTGTACAGATTATACAGACCTTGTATATTATACTTTTCTTTGCAAGCAGCCAAGCTTCAAAGGCTCCAGTTAGAGCACAGTTAAATGTATTAGGTTGGGAGAAAGAAGTGGAATCAGGAAAATAATGTTTATGGCTAGAAAAATGTAATCATGAATTTCTCCTCTTGAATTGAATGTCTAAAATGTTGGGCCTCACGAAGCTTGCTGCATTTCAAAACATGAAGCAAATGGCAAAATATGTAATTAAAACCCTTTTTTAAAAAAATCTAGATACTGTCTCTTTGCATTTATTGGTTTAGTTCACTTATAAAGCTAAGCGTGAGCTTAAAAAAAAGCATGATTTTTTTAACAAGTCATTATGACTTGTCCCACACATAATGTGAAGCCATAAGAGCTGAAATGGCATAGTTCAGTAAACTAGGATAAATTACATTATGGTTTATATATATGTGTAAAACAATTCCTAAAAGCAGTGGAAGGGGATATATTTTTGTAAGGATACCCACATTGTATACATTGTAGTGGTTCAGTTATTTTTTAAAAAAATGTTGAAGATCCAGTTCAAGTTTTAAATTTAGTTTCATTTTTATTTAATTGTGTTAAATGCAGTAATATAGAAAATGAGATTTGCCTGGGATAATTATAGTGGATGAAAAATAGATTTTTGTTCAAGACTTTTGTACTCGTAATTAATAAAGACAGAGTAAATGATGCAGAATAAAGTGTTTAAATTATAAAGTTCCTAAATACATGTGATACTAATGGCTGAAAGCATCGGATAGGGTATTTTATTACTCTATTCTTACTAACTCAAAAGGCTGAAAAGGCATATTTTTTCTGCCCCAGTTTATTTTCTTATTTAATAATTCACCATTCTGTATTTTCTGAAATATAACTGCAAGTCCATACTTGTAGACAGAAATTTTGTTCTGCAGTGGACCTTTTGATTCCCCTCTTTCAGACCCTCGGGATTGGCATCAGAAAGTTTACCACCTCTCTGAATTAAATTTGGAGATATACAAGGGACTGAGAGAAGGGAAAATCTCTCCAGATTCTTTTTTGATAAAAAGAGTTGATTTTGTTCCCCCCAAGAGCCAAATCTCCTTTGCATTTTAGAAAACTTAATATCATTTCAACAGTACTGTACATATGGGTAAATGTATAAAGATGTAGAAATCTCAATTTCAGAATAGGAGTCAATTCCAATTAAAGCAGCTTGTTGTGTCATAATTGAGGCTTATATTCCTAATCTTAACAACTCCTGGCATCTAATAAAGATTCTGACTTGAACCTTTCAAAGACTAGCTTCCTATGTTGTATATCATGTTGCTTTTTAACATTATATTTAAAATCGTGAAACCATTTTGATATGGCATATGTCTTGTGATAAATCAGAGCTTACTTTTTTAGTTCTGTGAAGTAGGCTAGGCTTATCTAAGATATTTATTCATAGTTATTAATTTAAGCCTAACATATGAGCAGGGATGGGGTTTTACCGGTTCGCCCCAGTTTGGACAAACCATTTGTAAAGGCCAGCTGGTTCTAGCAAACTAGTTCAGTCTTTTGTTTTTGGCTCACGCAGACGCTATACCTACCTTTATTTGCTCTGTTTGCAGCACAGCTGATCAGCTGCAGCACGCCTCAGCTGTTTTTCCATTTCTGGGGGGGTTGGAGGGCCAATTTATTTTATTTTATTTTTTTACAAAAGCCAACCGAACCAGTTGTTACACTGGTTGAAACCCACCCCCGCATATGAGGCAATAGTGATGTTTGGACCTGACTTTTGCTCAGATTTACTCTAAAAGATGGGTTTGCTACAAATGCAGTGGTTTTTTTTTACTATAAAGTTTTTTATTTTTCAACAGAAATATAAAAACAAGCAAAAAATGACAACAAATAAACAAGAATACAAAATATAAAACATACAATTCTTCTATCCAGTATTTTGTGACATATCTTGTATTGATCCTTCATTTAAATTACTATCATATTGCAGTTACTTCTATTTTCTGAATACTTCTTATTTGGTCTTATATACCGTATACACTATAGTACCTTTCTTATCTATTATTTTTTACTTTGTCCCTCTATCCACATATACCAGAGATCCCAGGCTTTAAAATATTCTGTGTCACTCTTTATCCCTTAAATTACATGGTTAATTTATCCGATTCAGTACAGTCTAGTATTTTGTTGATTAATATGTTCTTGGTCGGGATCTCTACAAATGCAGTGTTCATTTCCTGGTTGTTCACATTACATCTAAGTGAGGAAAACTGTTTCGATTAAGGGTGCTGATGTATTTAACTATTACTCTGATCCTCAATGTTCATATAGACCAAATATAAAATTGTACTGGGACATTAAACTTTTTTCTATCCCATTTGGTATGGAATTTGAACAGAGGGATTTATTTATAAACATTTAATCTGTTAATTGTAATTGAAAACTGATGTAAGTTTCGAAATAACACACTGAAAACAAGTCTTGTTCTTCTTGAGTTTTTAATTAAGAAAGCTAATGTTGCATTTGGCAGCTGGCAACAGCTTACTTCATGCACTGAATTTAACTACAGGAAACAGTTTTAACTCTTGCAGGTTTTTCTTTTTTCTTACCCGCTCATTGAATAATAGAGAAAGTAATCTCCAAAGCCAACTGTGGAAACATATTTTAGACAGTTAAAGATACTTTTCTTTATTATTAATTATTTAGGATATGTATATGGCAACATACAAAAACCATTAACAAAAATATGAAAGAAAAAATAACATATACCATTAAAACAAACAAGCAAACGATGATCAGAATTAAATATGCTAAGTCTCACTAATTGGGAATACTGCTCATCCTGAACCAAGTATCCAGGGAAAGAGCCAATTTTCTTTCTCAAGGCCTGTAGTGTCAGGGCCAACTATAACTATGAGTGTTTAGTAAGAATTGATTGCAGCTACTAGGATACTGGAGAACCTTGTATTCTGGGAACTCTAAAACACTCACTTTTCTTGTGGACAACCACTCTCTGGCTCTTCTGGAGATAGTCCAACAGTTTTCCAGAAATCCTCTGGGACAGACTGTTTCCTGTTTCAGAAATGTACTTCTGGAAAATTGCTGACCGGTACAAATAACCAGATCAGCATAACTGGAGAAAAACAGAACATTCCAGAGTTTTCCAGAATGTTCTATCCTTGGAATGGAACACTTTCCACATCCTTACCAATTACTTTATTGTAGAAAGTATATGAGAGCTATGTTTAATTCACTGCTGAATTAAAAATCTACTCATTTAAAAAAATGTAAGCTATATGAAACATCTATTCATGTCCCCAATATCCCCAATATTAAAAATATATATCTTTCTTTTACACAAAATATACTACTTAAACCATTTTTAAAACACGTCACTGGAAAAGTCTAGGAATTAAGATTTAATCCTCATTTAACAATGCTAATTCAGACTAATTCATGCTTTCTCTAAACTTTTACTAAAGGATTTTAAATCGTATATAATATTTTATACGTTTTGAATTGTTTTCCCTTTTCTTCTTTCTCTTTTATGGTTTTAATAGCAAAATCAATTTTAAAAGGTAATGCTGAGGGATGGGAGGAAGGAGGTGAACTATGATAATTAAAGTATTAGAGGGCATGGATTAAGTAGTCTAATATAGATATTTAGATAAATAAATTGGAAGTATAGAGATGAAATTTTTGTTTATAAATTTAAAGTATATGAATACAGTGAATGATTAATTATATATGTTATTGTGATTTGAAAAAGCAATTGGGGCTCTAAATCACCCTGTGTGGACAACAGATGCATTTTTAAATTTATGTCTTTGAAAATAATAAAAAAAATACCAAAAAACCATAAAAGGATTAATATGCACCTGTAAATAATACTTGCAATGCCACTTTAGGTTTATGTTCATTAGATCATATTTTTTATTTACACACTTACACATAGATACACATTCTGTTTTGAGCACAACCATTGCAACTGAAGGGAAGCCAACTAAATTTTATCTGGCTGCAGTAGAGCCTTCTGGACGAATGGGATGGGTAAATAAGTAGCCTGATATGTTCATGCTGTTTTTATTTATAGCATGACTTCAGACTCAGTTTGGATTAGCTCACTTGAATTTCCAATCTGTCCTTTGCATAGTGAATGAATGATCTGCAGGAGTAGGAAATAATATTTAATGTTTTTGGTATGGTATTAGAATTGGCTGTTACATCATCGGACATGCCAATATTTCCTGTCTATTTATTTATGCTGGTAAGAATACAGTATAGAAAGACAGTGATACAATGTGGTAGATTGAAATAGAACAACATCTGCAGTGTTTCAGCTAAGGAGAAGATGGCGAGGATCCAAGAAATCAGTATTGTATATACAAAAAGAAGGGTTGAGAGGAGAGCCAGTGGCTTGTTAAAAAAACCTATTATGTTAGAAAGCCAAAGAAACAGCTAGGTCAAATGGTAGAACTCAAAACAGCAGCATTATGTGATTTCCAGTTGTTTGATAGCAACAGAACTACTTTCAGTTAATCAGAAATTTTAGGTAGACTTTTTTTAGAGGAGATTTCTGAAGTCTGTTCTGTTCTGGACCCAAAATACATGCTCTAGTTTAGTATTCTTTAATTCCATATATATATATATTGTACCAGACTACAATGCATATATTGGGTTCCAAAAAATCAAACTAGATTCTAGTCTGCAGTCTTAGATTTCATTGTTGTTTTTAAGCCTAGAACAATAAATTAATTGATAGATGCAGTTTAATTTATATTTAATGAGGACCTCAGAAAGTTTCTGGATGAAAATTTCAATAGTTAACTTTCAGCAATTTTACTGTCATTTTCCTTATCTCCCTTATTCAATGAAATATCTTAAGTTTTAAAAAACTCTTGCATGTTTTAAAAATCAATTTGATTTTTTTCTCACAGCTATGGCAGCCATTCGGAAAAAACTGGTTATAGTTGGTGATGGTGCCTGTGGCAAGACATGTCTGCTGATTGTATTTAGTAAAGACCAGTTTCCAGAAGTTTATGTTCCTACAGTATTTGAAAACTATGTAGCAGATATTGAAGTTGATGGAAAGCAGGTATGTTTTTCTCCCACTATCAATTGCTGTTTAAAAAACTTTGACTAACATAGCGACCGAGTGGCTGTGGATGTTCCTCCCACATGGTCCAGTGGATTGTCCATCATTGATGACAGGGGAAGAGAAATTGCTCCCCTCAGAATGGGTATGCAACTTAGGGGTTCTCTTGGATCCACAACTGCAATTCGACCACCATTTGGCGGCTGTGTCCAAGGGAGCCTTTGCACAGGTCTGCCTTTGCACAGGTCTCCCTTGGAGCCTTTGCACAGGTCTGCCTGTTGCATCAGCTGCACCCCTTCCTGGACCAGGAAGCTCTTCTTACAGTCACTCATCCCCTAGTCACCTCTCAATTAGACTACTGTAATGCGCTCTACATGGGCCTGCCTTTGAAGAACACTCAGATACTCCAACTGGTCCAGAATGCAGCCACGCAAGTGATCAAGGGTATGCCTCGATGTACCCATATAACAACTGTCCTCCACGAGCTACACTGCCTCCCAGTGATCTTCTGGGTGCAATTTAAGGTGCTAGTGACAACTTTTAAGGCCCTTCATGGCTTAAGAGTGGGGTACCTTGGAGACAGCCTTCTGCTACCTCATGACACCCAGTTAGATCCCACAGAGTTGGTCTGCTTCGGGTCCCGTCAGCTAAACAATGTTGGCTGGCAGACCCCCGTGCTAAGGCCTTCTCTGTGGCAGCGCTGGCCCTTTGGAACCAATTACCCGTGGAGATCAGAACCATACCTAATCTG
>JANHGC010006982.1:113640-127286 GCA_027560395.1 Boaedon fuliginosus | reverse complement strand
CCAAAATAACCTGTTTTCATCTATTTTTTTGCCTCTTGGGGCAGGGATGAGTGAACAGTAGGGCATGCAGATGTCCCAGAAGGCAAAAAAAATGGGCGAAAATGTGTTATTTGGGGGCAAAAATGGGCCGTTTTTAGCCAAAAATGGGGTATTTTCGCTCATTTTTTGCCTCCTGGGACATCTGCATGCCCTGCTGTTCACTCCCCCTGCCCGAGAGGCCAAAAACCGGATGAAAACGGCCCGTACTCAGATTTTCACCCTCTTTTAGGGAGGAAAAAAGTGCGTCTTATACTTATACTTATTTATGTTTTATCTTTTGATATGCAAGCACATTAAATTCCATTTTATAACAAAGTTACAGAAATATCACTTCTATCTTTTAACTTTTTAAAGGGCTTTTTAAACGTCAGATTTGAGATTGAATCACAGCAGCATAAGAACTTACTTTTATTAACTATTTGAGATGTATTTCATGGCAGGAGGGTCTTCTGGGAATTTCAGAGTTGAGGGCTATTCTAGGAAATCAAAAGACATCCTGAAAGAAAGCAGTTGTTTCAGAACTGCAGTATGTTTCAGTATTTTACAGTACTGCTAAAGAAGGTACATGGATGCAATCACCAGAAGCCAAGGATGTCTTTACCTGTTTTTTTAAAAATAATAATAAATGTGTCTGAATTTACTCTTTGCTATCAGGCCATCAAAAATAATTCAGTTATACAGTATCTTGCAAGTAATTAATTACAGGAAAGTGTCTATAACAATTTATGATTTAGAACTGGAATCACTCTATTGCAATTAATTTAATTTGTATTTCACCATGGAGCATAGGATTGGATTTGATGGTCTAAATGGCCTTCAGCTTCTGTGATTCTATGTGGAATCCAGTAGGCATTGCATGTAGTTGTCTTACTGGGATTCTGTACATAATATCTGGCAGTTTTCTGAATATTCAAGAAAAACAAAATAAATTTCTAGAACATCTTTTATATCATTATCTTAAGTAATAGTCCTCTAGCAACTGTACAATTTAACTAGAACATCTAAAATAAAGGGTAGTTCTTTCTATTCAGTACCACAACCTATGGAATAATGAACAAAACTAATACTGCAATTTGTGAATATGGGCACATCAAAAAATAAAAGTTTGAAGATTTGAACTTTTGCTGCTTTAATTATATTGCTCTGTATTTAAATCTAATAGGCTTGCAAACTCTTGTGATTTTTTTCTGGAAAAAAAATAGACCGACTCAAACAGAAGACATCACATTACACAGACGAACACAAATTTTGAAGTTACTAAATCAGATTAAGAATACCCTACATATGTGCTCCCCAGAGCTATGTGCAGGAAAACAAAATGATTGTTGTAATGTGTCTTGAATTTAAAAATTGTTTTACTATCGATATGTAAAATTGCCAACAAAACTCTGGCAAATATTAGAATAACATTAATTTTAGAAAGTTTCCATGTGCTACAAAAGAATGGCCCCAAATTATTTTAGTCACTATAGAATCTGAACTGCATCAGAACTAGAAATATATATATTTTTAAAGAAAATTATTCATATTAATTAGCTTTTTTTTTTAATAGGAACCAGTCAAACCTGAAGAAGGTAGAGATATGGCAAATCGCATTGGTGCTTTTGGATACATGGAATGCAGTGCAAAGACCAAAGACGGTGTGAGGGAAGTTTTTGAAATGGCTACTAGAGCTGCTTTACAAGCCCGACGTGGCAAGAAAAAATCTGGGTGCCTTCTGTTGTAAGCACAGCCAAGGGAAGATGGCTGAAACAGTGCCCGGCACTCAATGAATTTTTGAAGTGCTGTTTATTAATCTTAGTGTATGATTACCAGCCTTTTTCATTTATCTATAATTTACTTAAGAGATTTAAAATTGAGTCTTGCTACCAGTATTTAGAAGCCAACCATGATTTTTTTATAATGGTCTGCATCAAATACATCTGTGCACATAAGGGTTAACTTCAACATTCCTTTAACAAAACTTTTTTCTGCAATTGCAGAGTATGCCATGCAGAATATGCCAGGCACTAATTCAAGACAATTCTCTAACTTCTTGCTTTTTTTTTTACAAATGGGAAAAAGCTGGCGACACTGAGAATTGGGCTGTAACTACTCCATAACTAACATGTTCTAGCCTATTCAGGTACAGCACACATAGCTGTGGAAAGGTCCTGAATAAGTTCAGTGTTTTCACTTTAAAAGAAGGATTTTTTCCTCCTCCTTGTTTGAAATCTCTGAAGCATAAAATAATAGTTGGAAAATTATTTCTCTGAAACACCAAAAGTCCCACCCAGCTATGAAGTGACAGTTCTGTGATTTCATGTTAGTTACCTTATAGTTACTATGTAATTAGTGCCACTTTGTGTGTTACCAAAAATAAATCTATATGCCCCAGTTAGATGTAGTATTTTTTGTATAATTGGATTTCCTAATACTGTTGCTTGTAACTTCTACGTAAAGTGTTCTGGGTTTTTTTAAGAGTGTACTTTCAAATAAAGTCAAATGAAGAATGGTGCCCTTCCCACATTTGTAACTATCCAGGTCATTTGTATGACTTAAACACACCCAGAAAAGTCATCTTTAATACCTCCTTCAGGAGTAAGGGAAAGGCCATTATTTTTACATTAAAAGTCACTGAATGTTCCAGAAGCTTTAAGTTAACCCCTGCTGAATCTGGTTCCAGTCTGAACATAAACTTTTGCTTATCATCTGCTGGCCAAATTCCCATCCTGTGAATGTCCTGCTGTTCTGCAGCAAACTAAACTTCTCTATTTCTTGTTTCCAACAACTAATAGAATAAAGGCAATTTTCTAAGCTCCCTGTATTGTGGTTGTTTATATTTCTCACTCTTGTTCTGCAAATGTAAATCTTGACATTATTTGAATTGTCTGATCCAAAAGAAAATACAAAGAAAACCGGAAATGTTTCCATATTAGTATATTTCCTAGTAATGCTGCATCCACAAAGCCATAGTAACACTTTTGCTTCTGAATATCTATTAGCTAATCTTGTGCCTAAAGGCAGAGGTGAGTATCAGCAATTAGTAACCCTCAAGTTGCTACCTATGTGACATAGGAGATCAGCTCCTTTCTTTCAGGGAAAAGTTATACCTCCATCAGCACATTAAGCATGCATAAATGAAATATTATAATTACCGTATTTTTCAGAGTATAAGACACACATTCGTTTTTGGGGTGAAAAATAAGAAACAAATAAAATTCTGCCTCTCCCTACCAGCATCCATTGGTATTCATCTGGCTAGCATCCTTAGCAAACAGCCTGGTCAGCTTCAGGACATTATCGCAGCCTGATTCAGCATTAGAAGCTGGTTGGTGTGTGGATCAGCCTCCCAGAATACCCCCAATCAGCTGTTCCCAGAGGTGAATGTTAACAACAGGTTCACTTTGGGGCTGATACACAGCTTCGACCATGCAGCTGATCTTCTCAGGAAGCTCTGGTGTGTAGAGCAGGCATGGCTCGTCGCATTTTCAGGTGGTTCCAGGCAGCAGAACCACCCGAAAACACAAAGTGCGGAGGCTTAAAACACAATGTATGGAGGTGGCAATCAGGGGCGTGCTCTGGCGATCCCCATTGTCTGAAACAGCATTCAGAGCCTGAAAATGTGAGGAACAGAGGCCAAAAACACAAGGCAGCAATGGTCAGTGGTAATCCCTGCAGCCTGTAACAGGTCTAAAACATGACGTGCAGAAGGCGAATATGGATGGGCGGGGCTACATTTGATATATAAGATGCACACTAGTTTTCAGCCTCTTAAGGGGGAGGGAGTGCGTCTTGTACTCCAAAAAATATGGTACATAGAATTTCTAGAATGTGATCATTAATAATACACCAAATAAAGTTACAGTACAGGTAGTCCTCGACACAACAGTTCATTTAGTGACTATTCAAAGTTATAATAGCACTGAAAAAAGTAACTTATGGCCATATTTTAAACTTCTGACTATTGGAACATCCCCATGCTGAATTCATATTTATGACAACTGCAGTGCCCTGCAGCCATGCGATCACCTTTTGTAACATTCTGACAGGCAAAGTTAATAGGGAAACCAGATTCACTTAATTACTGTGTTATTAACAACTGCAGTGATTCATTTAACAACTATAGCAAGAAAGATTGTAAAATGGGGCACAATACACTTCACAAATGTCTCACCAACAAATTTTTGGCTCAATTCTGGTTGTAAGTCGAGGACTATCTCTAATACTGTAGCTATACAGTTTGCCAATGTGCATTTTTGTATGTGGATATAAGAGTTAATGTAACATACATGTACATAAAGTAATATTAAATCTTGGTAGTTAAGAATTCTATTTAGCAGGGATACCCAGCTATCGGGCAGGCTGCATATACTGTGTTTTAAATATATACTGTATATCATTAAAATTAACAGTAAACCCATAGACTGTTAGATCCATAGCTTCAGATCACATTGCTGAAAGATTTTTCTAAACTTTCAGCTTCCACCACCATATTGCAACAATGGCAGATTTAAAGTGTCTCTGACAAATTCTTTTTCTTTGTATAAATTTAACAACATTCTTGATTGTAGTACATCCTGGTACAAACTTAAAGTTGTCTAACTGGCTAGACTACTTTTTTCTCCTTCCTTTTTATGGTAGAAGAATTAACCTTTGCAATAAAGGGAGAGAAGTTTGGATTTACAGAAGTTAATATATGTATCCATTTGTTATCAGGTTTTGTTATTCATTGTTTATATACACACACAGAGAAGTTAACATCTAAAATCTGTATATTTATTTGCAATGAAATATTTTGCCTCTTATGTTTCCATTTCTGTCATTATACACTTACTATATTTTATATTCCCACACTTTATGAGGACTTATTGGAAATATATAGTGAAGTCAAAAACAACATTTTGAACTGTACCCAAAGATAGTGCTGAATTCATGAGTATTTGTATTTTGTGATTTGTTTGCTAACATAACTGCTGCAACTGCCATTTCTGAGTAGTCTTAACATAACTTAAAGCAACTGCCATTTCTGAGTAGTCTTCAAAGGCAATTCCAAGCAGAGCACATTGCAGTAATTCACCAGAAAATGACAAACTTATGAATCTCTGGTCAGGATCTCCTTCAAGAAGAGCCACAACTGGAACACCACTGAAACTGATTAGTGTCCCTAGCTACAGCTTCTACCTGCCTATCTACTGTAATAGTAGCTGTGAGCTAGGGAGACCTGAAATTGCAGATCCATTCCTTCAGGGAAAATGCTACTTCATCCAGTGCAACCACTGGAACAATTGCAGTGATAGATGGTTTCTGGATATTTTGAGCCATTCTAGGATTCACTTCAACTTGTTTATCTCCAACCAGATCTTTATAGTCTTCTGATGCTATGCCAAGACTTCCCCTATATCACTGTCCTACCCCCAAATTATGTATATCCAAGAGCCTTCAGCATATTGGTATTTCACCCCATATTGACAGATCTCTCCCAGGGATTTCATATAAATCAGTGGTGATATTCTAACCGGTTCGCATAATTGCAGGGTTGCGCTCAACCGGAAAGAATATTAGCATTGACCGCATCCATCTGCCCCTTCCCAGGAGCGCTGGCTGAGCAAGGTACATTGAGGCGGCACGCGGTCTCCGCGATCTTGCAGCCAATTACAACACACCGCCTGCGAGGCAATGGGTTGGATTTGGCAATGCTTGGCCTGGCGGCCAGTTTTAACTGGCTCCGAGATTGTGGAGTCCAACGTGCTGCCTCAGAACGTACCTTGCTCACCTGATGCTGCTGGAACGGGGCAGATGGACGCAGTCAGCGCTGATGTTCTTTCCAGTTGAGCGCAACCCTGCAATTATGCGAACCGGTTAGAATATCATCACTGATATAAATGCTGAGCACTATGGACGAAAAACAATCCTCTGGCACCCTGCACTGAAGTAGTTAACAGGCGCATTCTAACCGTGGCAGACTCCCAGCAATACTAGTAGCCAAGAAGGATAGATTGATTAATGGTACTGCATGCCATTGAGATCTAAGGATAGGAGAAGTGCACACCCTCCACTGAATTCTCAAGTTAACAAAAAGTGTAACCAATGCAGTTTTCACCCTATGCCCAGGTCTAAATTCTGACTAAAAAGAATCAGATAATCCAGAGCCATCCTACGGAAGGATATGAGGAGGGGGTAGTTCTTATCACAGAGAGTAGGATATTCCAAAGGATGGCATTGTGTCAGAGAAGGCTCTTCTGGATCCCGATCACTGGAGTTAATTTAAAACACCTAGTTCACATATGTCAAACATGTTTGCTAACCATGGCTTAAATAACCTACAACTGGTTAGATTACACAACACAATAGTGGTCACACAACACAGCCATACTGCAAACTGGAAAAACTATTTGTCTACAAACATCTTAAAATAAAGACATTTAGCATGTATGAACCCTTGGATACTATTCACTAAGGTTGCTCTTTAGAGACTAGCAAAAATCTGCTTTGTGCCTTCTAACATTAGTATTTTTAATTTGCCATTTCTTCAAGCACAATCCTAAAATAACATTATGCCCTGGCAGTGATGCCAGGGAGATTACTGGGTAAGAAAAGTTTCCATTTCAGTGAGTGACTCATTAATCCTGTTTCTCCTGCACTGATGAGAGGTGGGGTGCTACTGGAGAGGGAAACAGGATGATTTACCATAATTACAGTCAGTAACATCCAACAAAGTTAGTAAAGCAGTTCTCTAGCATACCTTTTGAGCAAGAAAATGATGGGTGTTCTTGTTTGCCAGATTTGCAATATTGGGTCATTTTTAGTCTTTCCTTACCTAGAGGAGAGGTGGCAGCTAGTAAGTTTCAGTTCTTCCCCCTTACAGCGGGGGTGGGGGTGGTTTCCCATCTTTTTCAGTTAAAAAAAACTCCCAGAAAACTTGATCAAGAAGTAAAGCTTTAGTGATAGAAAATTGTCTGTGTCTGAGTAGTCTTATTCTGGCAGTGAGCCCCATCAAATTCTCATGAGATTCTAGGGATCTGCAAACCCAGTTTGAAAACTCAAAAACAGTTTGAGAGGAGCAGCTCAATGCCCAATTATGGCAAGCTCTGTTTCCTCCTTTCTGGGGCTGTCTCTGTTTTCTGGGACTGTCTCTGTCTTTTCCTTATGTTTTTAAATTCTCATTATTTGAGGAAATGGATTATTGGAGGAGAAGCAGAGGAAACAGTCCTGACATCTTACCCATCCTGGTCCTCCTGCATCACCTTGATTAGTGGATGTTTTCTTCCAGTTGTTGCTGTGTTGAACAGAGATAACAGCAAAGCTGGAGAAAAACACTAATTATGGCATTAATCGGAGACATGGCATGTGAGCATGAATTGGAACAATGCCCTTAGAGACTGACAATAGGGACAATAGATTTTGTGCCAGCTTTATTTTCTGCCAATTCAAGGATGGATGGTTAGCATTTTTACAAAGTGTAGAAAGATCTTAGAAGGTGCAATAAAGTCCATTTCCCATTGCTAGACCTTACTAAAATAAACACACACACAAATCTCTGCATTAAAAATCTCTGCATTTCCAATTTCAAAGCTATATTTGAGAGTTTAACTATTTTTTCCAGTTTTAATTTCTCGTAAAACTGTTCAAAACATATCCTATAATTTGTCAACCAGTGTCACAAACCAGAAAATAGAGCCATTTAGAACCTCTGGGAAATCCTCTTTCCTAAAAATTCCCAGTAAAAGAAAATTAAAGGTCAGGCTCAATTTTCTGACATGCCCAGACATGGTTAATTGGAGAGTTCTTGCCTTTTTATCAAGGGATCTCTTCTTTCAACCCAGCTCTAGGAAAATTAGAAAGGAAACTGACACATGTTCAGGGTTCATAGACCCCCATGTTTGACTGGTCACAGGCAGACCCTACTTGATCATTTCAAGTGATCCCATTTCCCTCTCCCACCTTCCTTTTCTGGAGCACAATTCCATTTCCCCACAATTCTCCACCCACCACCTCCACACCATATCTCACTTCCCCAACTCCTATTTCCACCACCCCCCCTTTTTTTTTCCTGCAGCATATTTTTATACAGTGTGGAATATAAATATAAGCCAGTCTCTTTGAGAACTATTAGTTTCTCTAAAGAACATGTTCCATTTCCAAAGTCTTGAATATAGCCCAACAAAACAGCAATTAAGAGGTTAAGAAGATAGACTTCACCAGATTTTGGTGAAATCATAAAATGAATGTATTTTCCACTGCTTTAGTCATTATATCATGGGATGGGCTTTAGGGGGAATCAAAAACTCCCTGTTTAGACCAGGGGTGTCCAACCTTGGCAACTTAAAGACCTGTGGACTCCCAGAATTTTCCAGCCAGTCATTCTGGCTAGGCAATTCTGGAACTTGAAGTTCACAAGTCTTAAAGTTGCCAAAACTGGATACTTCTGGTTTAGACTTTTCAGCACAGGGTCAACCTATCAGATCCTTTACTGGGTACTGTTGTGCCTTCCCAAAAGTTAGGGTTTTGCCACATGGGACCAGGAAGATTGAGCAAGAATTATTTCTGCAAGAATTATCCAGGAAGTGTTCCATATAGTTTATTAAAACTTAAACCATAGTTGGATAAACTGTTGCCAGGACACTACTTGCTATTGGCACAGTTTCAAAAATATTTGGCACATAGTCAAATAAATATCTTGCAGTTTTATTATTGTTTCAGCTCTTAAAGAGAAGGGTAAATATTTGCAGTAAAAGGGAAGGACAAACAGGTGTATCAATACTTTTTAACTGGAAGTTCACAGCTAACCTTTGGGCAATTATTTAAACAGTGGTTAGATTGCAGTAAGAGACATTTTGTGGTACAAGAGCAAAAGCCTGAGAAAATTACATTAACAAAAAAATTAACTAATGTTCCATTTGTGCATCAATCCTTTAAAAATATCACCTACATTAATTACCATCCCTGTGCCTTCCCTATAGCTACCAGGCCAGAAAACAAGACTCTGGACTATTACTAGACAGCAGAAAAAATACCATTTACACCATCCAGGGGCTATCTAAATTTAGCACCTAATTTAGTAGCCCTATCCTTCCAATACACTAATAAAATACAGCTCTATATACTGTAGCAGGACTTATCTGGTATTTCAGCACCATTACTTTTGAAACCCGCAAATTACCCCTTTTAAAAGTAAAGCTACTAGCAGCAAAGCAGTTATCAGGAGGAAGTTGAAAACAGTCTTTGTTTCAGAAACATGTATTAATAGGCAAATGACACTGCAGAAAGTATTCTGTGGTTAAACATTGGAAACAACACAAGTTGAATCCTACTGCTGCCTGACCAAACTTGCTTTCTTTGATACTTATCAGTGAGACTGTAGCTTTACTTTCCTTCCTCGAGTCTGTACCCTCTTTTACTGTGCTGGCAAGATTTGTTGTTATTCAGTGGTTCAGTTGTTTGTAACCTAAAGGGCAGGTGTAACTTTTATTTATTTATTTTTATGTATTTATTTATTAGATTTATACCCCGCCTCTCTTCATCCAAAAGGGGAACTTTGAGTCCCTGTATGCATCTTATTTATTGTTGGTCTGTTGTTCAACTGCCTTTGATTTTTCCAATATTACATTCTTCTCCAACAATGCTTGCTTGTGCATCATTTGTTCAAAAATTGTAAATTTTAGCTTCATTATAGTATTATAATTTCCAGTGAGTACTTTGGTTTTACTTATCTAATATTGATTTATTGTTCTGATGATCCAAGGTATTCTCAACAATTTTCTCCAGCACCACAATTCAAAGGCATCCGTTTGTCTGATCAATATTTGCGATTGTCTGTTTTTACAATCACACATTATAATGCAAGAACATGTCCTTGATAATTTGTTGTCAATGTGGTATCTCTGCCCTTTAATATTTTGTCCAATCTGTCATAATATTTAGCCAACATGACAAATGTCTTTTTATTTAATGGATAAAGTCACTATTTCTGCTAGATGAATCATTATCATTTTAACTATTTGCATTGGCATTGCCTTTTGAAAGATTCTCCGTTATTGAAATATTGAGTGACAGGGAAAAAAATTCACTCCTTTTTTCAACATCCAGCAAGACATTATTTGAGTTTCTCTCGCTTCTAGCCAATAAACAATATGTGGATATCATCTCTATATCAGTGTTCCTCCAAATAACTTTAATTGGAATTTCAACTTCTGGTTCATCATTTCTCATGATATATTCAGTATATAAGTTACAGTAAATAAATAAATCAGTGACCATTTGCAACCATAGTGTTCTCCTTTCCAGTGTTGAATCATTTAGTGGCTCAATTGTTCATTCTATCTGCTGTTTGCTGGTTATCATACATATTCCTCAATAGGCAGATGAGGAATCTCTAACCCAGGCATGTCCAAAGTCCAGCCCTGGGGCCAATTGTGGCCTATTTTCAAATTTTGAGTGGCCCACAGCCTCTTCTCCCCATCAGTGTGCATTTTTCCCTTCACCGCACAGCGGTTCCCGTAGCTGTCCCCCGTAGCTGTTCATTTGCATTTAATGTTAATGGTTCAAATAATGTCAGGCTGAATGGTCGGCCCCCACATATTTTCACCTCAGCAAACCTGGCCCTCCTTGCAAAAAGTTTGGACACCCCTGCTCTAACCCTTGACTTTTCCATTATTGTATCATATTCCATTGTTCACAGTATGAACTCAGTACGAACGCACCTGAGCTGCCATATACTGTACTTACTTATAAATGACATTCAATTGGCAATGAGAAGGTGGGAGGCATTCACATATAACTTTCAGGCAGAAAAGCATTTATTTAACCAACAGTAGCAGAAGCTTATGAAACAATCAATTCGCCAACTTTACAAGAGGAACTAAATGTTTGTTTTTAGCAAAATACAAGGCAGGCCTTTCTTTCAGATCCTTTCTAAGGTGCAGTTATAACAGCACACAGATAAAACGAGTGACACATTGAAACTTCTTCCGTTTTCCAGTTCCCCATCTTTAACCAGTGGTGTATGTATCTCAAGATTATCTTTCAGCTTTGCTAATAAAAGCAAGGCAGTTTGGATTAATATTTAGAATGCTGGGGGAAAAAACACTCAAGAGCGACACATATTCCTTTGCAGCTGTAAAGGTCACTCAGTGGATTTATTTTATTTATTTATTTATACTCCGCGTCATTTCCCCGGTCAAAGGGAACTCAAGGCGGCTATGGATATGGGCATATCATATTTTTCTTGCCCTAGCCTTTTTCTCAGATTATAAAGATTATGGGGAACTGGGATGATATAGAGTCCTTGACTGACAACAGTTCCTGATAATGACCGAAATTACAATAGCACTGAAAAAGGGGACTTAAGTGTTTCTTACACTTATAGTTCAGCATCCCCATGATCACATAATCATAATTCAGATGCTTGGCAAATGGTTCATATTTATGACGGTTGCAATGTCCTGGAGTCATGTGATCAGCTTTTGTGACCTTCTGACAAGCAAAGTCAATGCGGAATCCAGATTCACTTAACAACCATACTACTAACTTAACAAATGCAATGATTCAGTTAACTGTGGCAAGAAAAGTTGTAAAATGGGGAAAACTCACTTAACAAATATTTCACTTAGCAACATACATTTTGGGCTCAGTTGTGGTCGTAACTTGAGGTCTACCTGTACCACTTCTCAGCTATCTTTACTACTTCCTCTACTACAAAGCAAGATGCAAAGATGCCCTTCTATTATTAAAGGACTTCAGTGGCATGTCAGGTGGCAATTATTGCAGGAACCCTCTTTTGGACAGTAAGATCAACCGTGTTTATCCATAATCTATAACCCACTTTGAAAATATTTTCCACAAATAAAACACATCTATATCAAATTTAAAATCCCATGTACCGATAGTGCCGGTAATTTCTACCTTGCTCCATATTGGCTGGGGAATTCTGGGAATTGTAGTCTACACATCTTAAAGTTGCCAAGTCTGAAAAGCATTGTTCTACACATTTCAGATAGAACAGGTTGCAAAAGCACGGACATTCCCTTCATGTGAAGCACTTGAAAAAAGTGATTTCTCAAACTCTGGCCTGTGAGAGAAGGGGCTAGTGCAAGGATGATCCAAAGCTTTTTATTTTAGGCCCCTGGAATGCCTTCTAATTGTACCTGTCAAAAACTGGCCACAGAATTTCTTTCCAGCGTGAAGCAAGATGTTATAGCAAAATAGTGCTGTCCTAGAAACCAGTGAGCTCTTGTCCAGTCACTCTCTGTCTCAGCCCAACTCACCTCACATGGTTATTGTTGTGGGGAAAATAGGAGAAGGAAGGAGTATTAAATATGTTTGTTGCCTTGAATTACAGATAAATAAAGGTGGGATAAAAATCAATATTATATATCATATCAGATAGAAATCCTGCAATGGTGAGGAAAAAATGGAACATCCCAGTCTCTCCTATATATATGAAATGGAGCTGCTCACTTTGCATTGTTTCCTTCTCTCTCCAACCACAACTTTCAAGTGTTCCCCAAATTAAGAGACCTTGCCAGGAAAAAAGTTACCCAACCCTATGCTAACACAATAATAGGAAACTCCCAAAACTTGTTAAGGGAAGTACATTTCTGTTTGTTAAGGCCTTGCTGAGAAACATCTTCCAATCTGCCTCATTTTCTAATAAATGTTACTATAATGTTATAATACAATTAACTATTATCCAGAAGGGAACACATGTTGGATGAGCTTAATATTTGAACAGGAGATCACCCATTAAAAAGCCCAAGTCTCATACATTAGACTTGGAAGTTGGAAGGCCAGCAGAAGGCAATGGCAACCCACTTCCATCATGTATTCAAGAAAAGACCATATTAGTTCTGTCCATGTAATTAGAAAGAATTGAGCTCAACCTTGAGGATTCCACATCTGTGAGCTGCAAAAGACCAGGTCCACACATGACAATCCAATTAAACTATTTATTGCTAAAAAGTCTGTGTACAAGAATCTTCTTAACTTTAACAGTTAGCACCTGCTTGGAGTTATGTAAGGATCAACAGAAGTCAAGGATGGATTGAACTTAATCTGCTTATGACTACATAAGGATTCAAGATTGATCCCTCTTTTAACTCTGCCTCCAGGTTCTGCCACTCCTTCTCCTACAACTTCAGACATGCAAGAGTTGATGGGAGAGCCTATTCATTTATTAATATATTTATCTTGCAATAGTTCTAAAGAGCAGCATTTTTCTGAGGAGAGCAGCATGCAATACATTTAAAAACAAGATATTTACATAAGAAAAACAAGATGGTTGCTTTTAAGAGCTAACAGTCTTAAGTTTAAATGTTGTTAGCTGCCTCAAGTTCCCCCTGACTGGGGAAGTGAGGTAGGGTATAAATCTAATAAAATAAATAAATAATAAATAAATAAATACTTTCCTAGTGGTACATGTGTTCCTCTAGGGCAAGGGTGTCAAACTCAAGGCCTGCAAGCCAGATCCGACCCCATGTGTGGCCCTCCCAGGCTCCATTTTCAGCCACAATGGCCTCCTGCAGCCCTCTGCCAGTGAAAACAGAGCTTGGGGATCTCTGTTTTTGCTGGCAAAGGGCTGCAGGAGGCCGTTGTGGCTGAAAACAGAGCCTTGATTAATGATTTTTGTG
>JANHGC010006982.1:101277-113540 GCA_027560395.1 Boaedon fuliginosus | reverse complement strand
CTGCAGGAGGCCGTTGTGGCTGAAAACAGAGCCTTGATTAATGATTTATGTGAGTTATATCTATGTTTATGCATTTGAATTTAAAAATGAGAAATTTGTAAATGTAGCAGGGATCCTGCAATAGGGTTTCAGGGACAGGGGCACCCCCAGGAGTCCCCATATCACATTTTGAAAACCAGTGCTCTTGAGAAAGCATGGACCACAATGCAGGGGCAGCAACAGAAAAGGCCTGACTTCTGGTCCATACCGCTCCTATTTCACAGGAGACCTTCCACACACCCTGTTCTCAATTGCTGCACCAGGTGAAGAGATTCCAATTTGAGGAGGCAGCTCCTGATATAACCCAGCATCACAGCAGACAAGGTTTTTTTAGGTAATGAACAGCATTTTGAATTGAGCCCAGAAACTATTGGTAACCACTGCCTCAATTTTAAGTAGGAACCACAACTCCAGGAGGATCCTAAGTTACAAATCAGCTTCTTCGGGTAGCACACAACCTGCCAGGCCTGGCTGAACTTGGTGAGATAGGAAAGAAACACTTTCAACTCAATTTGTAGTGAAAAGGTTACTTTTACTAATAGCCAAGTGGTTACAAAAGCAAAGCCAGATCTAAGAGTTTGCTTGTGAATATCCCCTAGTTAAGTTTCCCTTCTCTGTTTCACACACACACACACCCCGCATCTCCCAGTTGTTCAGTCACATTCAAAGATGTTTTGCTAACTGCAGCAGTTGAGCAGATGAATAGGCATTGAATTCCCTTCCCCGGACCTTAGGAATTGGATGTATCAAGACAGCATGAATATCACTTTCAGTTTCTCTGTCTCCCCACACCTCCCTCACCCCACGACAGGCATCTAGCAAAGCATAGTGAGTAAAGAATGGCAGTTATGACACAACCCAATTGACCGTAACCATCATGGCCAATTAACATATACTGCGAGTTTGTATATTTCTTAAAGCAGTGCAACTATTGCCAGAAAAAGAATGGTAAGGTTTGGTCTGATATGCCTGCTTGAATCCAAAGCATGGTGAGATGCGGGGCATATAACCAAGAGTGAACTAAACTGAGTGGCTGTGAAAGATGAAATGGCTGAAAGTTGTTCCAAAAATCTTTACAGATTTTTATTTATGTGGAGATGTATGCATAACTTTATAATGGTATCAGGGCTCAATATAATTAATGTAACAAACATATCTTAAAAACAGAATGCAATAATAAACAATATTAAAAGGTAATAAAATACAACCAGAATGATGGGTTGTGATAAAAGAGGGATTCATGCATTGCATTAAGACATGACATGGTGTTTGGCTTAGCACATTATTCTAAGCCACTGTAGTTTATGCTTGTCAGATATATACAATGTTCTTCCTTCTTGAGAGTTCAGGGTGCCCTGCCCAGTACTTCCTCCTTCAATTATATCCTCACAACAAACCACCTCTAACTACAGTGAATCCAACCAAATGTGGTTTCCTCATACTTCACGGTTAAAGTATAGTGTACTGCAGTGCAATTTACAAACTCAGAAAGCAAAAAGTCTGAGCAAACGAATTTACAAAATTTCTGACCTCCACGTTATCAAAGCCCATGGCAAGTCCCACTTGTATTGGCCAGGTACCTCACAAAGGCAGAACAGTACCACCCCCACCTCCAAAAAGTAAAGTGCGTTTTAAATACTTCTGCCTTTTTTGATTCTGGAAACCTGAATCCTTCCAGCCTCTGTCCCACAAATATTTATGGCTTTAGGGATAAAATCGCCAGCAGTTGGATTGTCCCTGGAAGCAAATTAGCGACTAGTTAAAGTGCCTTAGCATCACTTTCAGCCTCCTGTGTAAGTAATCTGCTGCTGAGATTTGCTAATCGATCTTGGGCTTCATTCTTCTCCACAACGACCGTTTTCCTTCCTTGCGGGAGCGCAGAGAAGTTGGCACTTGGCCCAAGAATTTTCAGGCTACGTGACTATCCTTGGCCCTTTTTTTTCTTATCTTTTTACGACAGAAAGGGAAAGTGCTGTTTACCGGATGATCGCAAGTAGTAAAATGGCCGTTTCCTTTATCAAACTTTAGATTAGCCCTCTTTCAATGTTTTGATGAATTTAAACCAAAACACCGCCGGCTGCAAGAACACCAGCAGCTCGTTTATCCCAATCTCTCTTCAGAGAATGGGAATGGCGCATGCCTGGAGTCCTCGGAGCGGAAGGGGCAGTTTAAAGTGGATGGAGCCGCTTCGAATTAGGACAAAGGAGCGGGGTGGGGCCGACGCTGTGCAAGCCTAATGGCTCTGTGGGCGGGATTGCTAGCTGGGGCTCTTAAACGAGGCAAAATCGCGCGTTGCCCGCGCATTTCTTGCAGGTCCTTCTGTGCCGTTGCGATGGCTGGCGGCTCGAGGTATAGTCTGGCCGGCTTGAAGGCGCTCCCGCTGGGGGCTTCGGAGCCCATTGATCTGGGGTCGCTGCGGGGAAAAGTGTTGCTGGTTTCCAACGTGGCCTCGCTCTGAGGCACAACGAGCCGGGACTTCACTCAGTTCCGTGAACTGCAGCGGCGTTTCGGCTCTCAAGGGCTCACCGTCCTCGCTTTCCCCTCTAACCAGTTTGGTCACCAGGTAAGCAAGGTAGCTACAGGGCGACAAGCCTCGACGGGAGAAGAGCTGGTTCGGCTGCTGGTGAAAAAAGGTAGCCTGGAGCGCCCGGAACTCCTTCACGGTGGAGTCCCAAAGGTGCCTTTCTGGTTTTTCTTTGAAGACCTTTCGCTTGTTATCCAAGAAGCTTCTTCAACTCTGAAAAGGAGCTTCTTGGATGAGAGCTGAAGAAGCTTCTTGGATGAGAAGCAAAAAGTCTTCAAAGAAAAACCAGAAAGCCCAGTTGCCTCATGAGAAAGAAAAAAAGCACCTTTGGGACAACCATGACCTTGGAGATGACTAAGAATATCAATAGACCTTCACTGTGGAGCAGTCTTTGAAAGTAGAGTGGGAGGAAGGTTATATGAATGGTCGCAATCCTCGGCTTGTAGAGGCGCGCTTTAGGAGCGGGAGTGTGAGCTCTTTTTTAAAACGTTCCTAGCTAGAAACAAGACTATGGCTTATTTGGGGATATTAGAAAAGCACTCTATAGCAGTTTGAAGCTGTTTTTTTTTAATTACTTCTGTGTTTCCCAAAAGTTCTGACTGGCTGAGGGTAATCAAAGCCCTCCGATAGAAATAACTAAACCCACCAGTAAATTTAGCAAAATGAAGGCAGATATCGAAATTGGTGGCTCCGTTGCCTTCTCTTCTCTTGGAAAGGCTCATCCTTAAGAAGGTCCTCTCATGGCGTGAGGGTTGTATGGTGGGGAAGGGTGTGTGTGACTGTTTTTCTCTGTGTGATGCATTGCATTGCACTGAAGTCCGAACAGGAAATAACGCACAATAATTCTGAGTGGGTGTCTCGGAGAACTTTACCCTCCTGGAGAAAAAGACTTAGCCCAAGGACTCTTGCACAATTGCTTTGCTTTCCCTATGTATGTCACATTTGAAAGCAAGACTGATCACCTTTCCAATACAATACACCGTAGTAGTATAATTACTCTGAAGTTATTCAGTGGGGAGGTGTCTAGTCATCTTTACAACCATTCCCATTTTCCTCATTGTACAAATTCTCTAGGGAAAAATGGTTTGCGGAATTTAGCCTTCTGCATGTTAGTCTGGGGTAACGAGATTTATACAAATTACCAATTACTTGAATTAGAGAAGAGAAAGGAAAATCTATTTGCAAATTAGTTTTTTTTTCTATGAGTTAACATTTAATGTAACTTTAGACTAATAATATCTAGGTTTGATATATGCAGGTTCTTCTTTTGGTCTGGAATGAGATGGGTATAGTGAAAGGTAGCCTAACCAGGAATTAACATATATGCTTCACCTTCACAATTGTCACTGTTCAGAATATGTGGATTGGGGAATCACAGACATTCAGGGCTTTTTCTCAAAAGCATTGCTATTCCTTCTGTTGAACAAATAAAAGCTTTTGTTTCACCTTCTGTAGGAATTTTAAACATGCTGTATGTAGTCTGGCCCTGGCCCAAGCATTATGAAAAGTCTCTATAAAGAGGTGTGATACAACAAATTTTAATATGTTTACAACTTTTCAGAAGTGAACTGTAGCCCAAAGATTCCAACTTAAATTATTCCAATGCTAAATTGTGCTGGTTTCTGCAACTCGCCTGTGGAAATTCTCAATAAAGGCTTCTTGCAGCTGCACTAAGGGTAGCATGTAGGAGGATTTATAGCAAAAAAATGATATCACTCTGCAAAAATAGGATCTGAGATGTGAAAATACATGAATAGGAGAGAGATGCAGATAGTAAGGATAAAGTCATGTGTTAGTGAAGTTAATACTTGGCAACATCACTTGACTTGTATCACTGAGCAAATTACTTGGCTTGATAGTTTTTCTATAGGTGTGGAGGATAAGAAGAGTAAGTACTTGGTAGTTCTATTTCAGGGCTGTCAAACTCCTGGCCCGCAGGCCAGATGTATCACACACTGGCCACGCCCGTGCCCGATTTAGCAAAGGGGGGGAAAAGGCCCGATATGTCACATGATGCGACTGTGATGATGTGAGTTTGATACACTTGTTCTATTACATTAGGCAGAATCACTAACTGAAATATTGTTTCTGTGCAGCACCATTTCAGAAGCTGCGTAATTACCATAACAGATAAAACTTTGAGAAAAACACCTGTAGGTGAAGTAATTGATATTTTCTGAATAAAAATATTTGCACTGCAGCATAGCATAGCTTTCTTCATAGAAGAAAAAGGTGACTGTATTGCAAAACAGTCGGCAGCTCTGCTAATGCTATAATGGTCATGCCTGGAGGTAAATCATATGCCTTTCTTCCTTGTTACAGGAAAATGCCACCAATGAAGAGATCCTAAATTCCCTAAAATATGTCCGTCCAGGCAATGGATACGAGCCAAACTTCCCTGTGTTTCAGAAGTGTGAAGTCAATGGGGAAAATGCTCACCCTCTTTTCAAGTTCCTGAAAGAATCATTGCCTGTCCCACATGATGATCCTGTGTCTCTGATGACCGATCCAAAGTTCATAATTTGGTCTCCTGTGTGCCGCAGTGACATCGCCTGGAATTTTGAAAAGTTTCTCATTGGTCGTGATGGGGTGCCTTTCAAACGTTACAGCAGAAGATTTGAAACTATCAAGATGCAAGATGACATTGAAAAGCTGCTTCAGCAAACCGTCTAGATTTGACCAGATAAAATCTTGATAAAACTTCCCTATATCTCTGCTTTGGTCTAGCTTTTTGAAAGTATATAATGCTACCCATAATGTAAGTTTAACTGTAACTGACCACGTTCAACTAAATTCATAAATCTAGAAAATTCAGAAGATAGTTGCTATATATTGTAGCAGCAAAGCTTTTCTGAAATACAAGAATTCACTAAGCTGCTGTGATGTAAACTAAACCTATAACTCTTCTTTAAAAGACTTAAGGATTATTTAGGACAGTCATTGATCTGAAGATCATGCATATTATGGGTGTCATTGACCTCTGATGTAGCAGAGACAAAATCTGTATTTTTAACCAGTCTGCAAATCATTCAAATATAGGGGAATAGAACTGAAGTGTACTTAGAAAGATTTCTACAATGTGAGGTCTTAAATCTTGTGCCCTTTTCTACATTTCTTGTTTTGCTGTAGTTCACTAACTGTTCTGCTGGTAAGATTCTACTCTCTACGTCAAAATTTTATTTATGATGGTGCTTTTCTAAATACTTGATAAGCACCTGATGTACCTTTAAAATTTTGCATGTGAAGTTGTAAATTATAGCAAGTAGAACAGTTTGGAACCAGTGCTTTCAATGCTACCATGCATCAATAAAATCTTGAAATTACATTAACTCTTCAGTGTCCTTGAGTGCTTTCAAACTCTTTCAGTCTGATTTATGTTTTATAAATGTTATAGCCTGTCCAACCTTGAGATTCCAGCAGTCATATAACAATATAAACATTAGTTAACATTGAGGAAGAATAACAAGCAACACCTGTAAAGCGGGAGTCTACAAAACATCAATCTGAAATTAAAAGCCTGGGAGACAAGGAGGTTTTGATAGCTTCTCCCTCCTAGCCTTTTATAAGGTACTGTGAGACTGGGCAGAGAGCTCGAGAGAAGTAGCCCCTAAGAGGAAAGGTCTACTGCTTCATTCACATCCTGTTAAGCATTTTTACAGGGTTGGTTGTGGGGGTGTATGCCTTTCAGTAAGCCCTTTAAAGGTATTACTGGATGGGCAGACTGAATCCTGAAAGTGATGCCTAATGCAGCCGTAAAGGGTTTTGTAGGTGATAATAGGGACTTTGAATTCTCTCAGCCCTTGGAAAGAGGCAAAGGCAACCTTCTGAATACCTTCTCAAGGTAATTTATCCAGACAGTTGCCAGGAATCAAAATCTGATTTACAGACACGTGTATATTAAAACAACTATAATCACCTTATAGGAAATAATAGCAATATATACTTGATTTTGGCTGACCGACCTTTTAAAATCCAAGAATTGGACCTGTGAATACTGCATTGGAGTTTACCAAGAAATTCTAAAGGTGTAGCCTACAGGAGAATTGAAAAAAACATATTCTAAAAGAAGATCATAGTAAGCCATTTCCATATTCCAATAAAGCATCAGTGACTTCTCAGCTCAGAGGTATGTATCATTGTTTACAAGCCAATTATAACTACTTGCAAAACTGAATCAAACAACCAATAGCAACTCCAAAATCTCCATAAATGAAAGGTTGATCAAATTTGGGAAATTATATTTCTAGTCAGCAAATGAGTTTCTCTGGAGGGATAGTTTCAAAATGTTCAAAATATTAAGGTTTGTGGTCTACACAACTAGTTTGCAAGAATACTCGTTTTAAAACGAGATGGATGGCAAATTTAATCTTCTGTTAGTACCACTACCATCATAACACTGTCATGAGGCATCAAAATATCTCTTCAAATAGGAAATATCACATTTCTTGGCATTAAAAGTCTTAAAGGCAAAATGCTGAAAGGTGAGATTTGGTGGGTTTTGTGATGACTTATTTTTACATTTTTTATTTTGTAAATAAAATTCCATTGCCATTCTAAAATATCAGATGTGTAATGATGACTGCAGGCACTATATTATCAATTCCTAGCTTATATCAGGTATTGCAAAAAAAAAAAATAATGAAAGAGAATGGCGGAAACAATTGAGAATCTATGGCCTTCAAGAAATTAACAGAGCCTCTCCCTGCAATTATTCTGTCACTGTGACATAAGAAATGTGAGTTGTAGTCAAGCTCCTGATGGTGGAAAAGAACAACAAGTTCTCCATCTTGTACTTGGAAGAGATATTTTAGACTGGAGATTTCATCATTGCTTACAGACTGCTTGTGTGGATGTATATAAGCAAAGATGGGATTTTCATACAATAAGACTGATTCAGGTAAGTAATTTACTCAATGTTCTTGTAACAAAGGAAATAAAGCCTGCCTTGTTTATATTATTTCCTTTTTTCTGTCTACATATTACTAAAATTGAGTAGTCCTTGACTTATGACCACAACTGAGCCCAACATTTCTGTTGCTAAATGAGATAGTTGTTAAGTGAGTTTGGAACTATTTTACAACCTTTCTTGCCATGGTTGTTAAGTGAATCACTGCAAGTATTAAATTAGTAACATGGCTGTTAAGTGATTCTGGCTTTCTGATTGATTTTGCTTGTTAAAAGGTATCAAAAAGGGATCACATGACCCTGGTGGGTCACTGTAACCATCATAAATATGAGCCAGTTGCCAAGTGTCTAAATTTTGTTAATGTGATCACAGAGATGCTATAACAGTAGTAAGTGTGAAAAATTGTCATAAGTCACTTTTTTCATGCCACTGTAACTTTGGTCACTAAATAAAAAGTTGTTAAATCAAGGACTACCTGTATGTCTATGACTGGGGAAAATGTTGTGTCATAGAGCAAAACCTTTTTAATCAAGATATCTCAAATGAGGTAGCTTACAGAATGCATCCAAAACCCAGGTTCCACGACTCCTGTGGAATTGAAATTTGGCAAATTTTATAAAATATGACATAATACAAAATATCTTAAGCCGTTAAAATATATAGATTTCAATTCCTATAATTTTCCAGCCAATTAAAATCAGGAAGTAATAACCTGCCTAACATTTTTTATTGTGACTGTGTTTGATGTGTTGTTTTTATATCTTTTTGCTGTACACCACCCAGTCACTTGTAAGTTGGATGATTATATACATTTGATAAATGAGAAAGATAGTTAAGATGTTGTCCAATAAGTATTTCTGATATATACAGAGCCACCGATACAGAATAGAAGGCTATATAAATTGAATAAATAAATGAAGGGACCATCTATTTGATCATTTTGTATATTTATATCCTGCCTTTATTATTTTTTACAAATAACTCAAGGTAGCAAACATATCCAAGACATCTTCCTCTTCAAACCACAACAACCTATGAGACTGGTTGGGAAAGAATGCTACTGCATATTAACGGTTCAAACAAATCACGAGAACTAGGTTTTTCAACTACCTGGCTTAATGTGCTCTGTGCACATGGCAAGTCCAAAAGGAAAAGACAGTATTACAAGTCACAGGCCATCGTGGTTAAAGCACCAGGCTAGAAACCAGGAGACTGTGAGTCCAAGTCCCACCTTAGGCATGAAAGCCACCTAGCTGATTTTGAGCCAGTTTCTCTCTCTCTCAGCCCAACTCATTTCACAGGGTTATTTGTTTAGGAAAAATTAGGAGGAGGAAAAAGTACTAGATATGTTCACTACCTTGAGTTATTAATAATAAAGGCAGGATAAAAAAATACATTCTCAACACTTGTGGATGTTTGTTTACTATGCTACCTGGTTGCCACCCACTGGTCATATTTGCATGACACACTCCCACAAACTTGCTAGCCACGTTTTAGACAAGTATATTATGCAACCCATACACTGTAATTAAATGCTTAGGATGCTGAAGAAACTATAAATTACTGTATGGGTTAATTCTAAAACATATAATTAAATTAAACCCAGATAGTCATATTGGTAATAAAGCCTATTCATTCATTCATTCATTCAATTTCTATACTGCCTATCTCAACCAAGTGACTCTACAGTAAAGCCAAGAAACAGGGCCTGTAACACATTCAGAGCTCCAGGCCTGGGTACATAAGATTTTTAGAGCCTTGCAAAGGACCAACAGGATTGGGGACATTCTAACCTGCAAAGGGGGGATATTCCAAAGAGAATATTATATTTTATTCCACCTTTTGATCTAGGTCAAAGCAGCAAACATACTTAATGCTTCTGCCCCCTATTTTCCTACAGCAATAACCTCTGTGGTGAGTTAGGCTGAGAGAATGACTGGACCAAAATCCCCTAGCTGCCTTTCATGCTTAAGTGAAGCCTAGAAGTCACGGTTTTCTGGTTTCTAGACCAGCATCTTTGCCACTACGTAAAACTTGATCAGTTAAAGATCTGTTAAGCTCCAAATCCTGTATCCTTGGGCTGTTCTCACTTTCTGCCAATCACCAGCACACCAAGTGCGTTACATTACTTGTGCTGAATTAACTAAAAAAGGAAAAGTTTATAGAAATTCTGAGTCATCCAGGTCATGGTTGTCCCAAAGGTGTTTTCTTAAGAGGCAACTGGACTTTCTGGTTTTTCTTCTGAAGACATTTCGCTTCTCATCCAAGAAGCTTCTTCAACTCTGACTGGTTGGTGGGGAATGGAAGGATTTATATTCCTTACAGACTGCTGGTCACTTGCATCCTTTTAGAGGATTTTTGCAATTTTTTTGGAAATGACTGAGAATGTTTATAGCAATGGTGACTAACCTTTTCAGTGCTGAGTGCCGAAATGGAAGTGTGTGCATGCTGGAAACTGGAAGAGCAGTTCCCTGATGTGCACACCCAGGAGATCCAGAAACCAGAAACCTAGCTTTCTGACGAGCACATGCATGCCGGCCACCTGATCTTCTGGTTTCTAATGCACATGCACATGAGAAGACCAGCTGTCTGGCATACGCATGTGCGCTGGGGGAGCTGCTCTTCCAGTTTCTGGTACTCCACTCACGTGAAGACCAACTGGCCAGTGCACATGTGCATGCCAGAACCCGGAAGAGCAACGAGCGATGGGTGGCGTGCCCGGAGAGATGGCTCTGCATGCCACTTCTGGCACGCATGGCATAGCCTAGGTTCGCCATCATTATAGACTTTTAGCTATGCAATTTGGGATGAACACCCTTTAAATGGTGTGGGAGTATGAATGGATTTCCCCAAAAAAATCAGACTACAGGAACCAGGAGCACTACTCAGGTGACCCTGAAGACACAGATAAACCTCCAGGTGCTTCAAGGACCCTCTAAAAGGATGCAAGTGACCAGCCGTCTGTAAGCAATATAAATCCTTCCATTCCTCACCCATCCAGTCAGAGCTGAAGAAGCTTCTTGGATGAGAAGCGAAACGTCTTCAAAGAAAAAACAAAAGTCCAATTGCCTCTTTAAAAAGCCCCTTTGGGTCAAAAATGACAAGGAGGCGAGGGGAGGCCTTTCCCAAGGGCGGGCGTCTCGGAAGAACGAAGCTGGCTTCCGTCACTTGGCGCCACCGAACGCCGCCCGCGAGCCTCCCGGGTTACGCAACGAGACGGGAAATTCTCGTCCCAGCCCCCGAAGGAGGATTACCCTCCGCGTGACGTCGCCTGACCGACGTTCCCAACGCGAGCAACGTCGCGCCTGCGCGGTCGCCTTCGGTGCGCGCTCCAGCGGAAAGGAGGCATTTCCGCGGCTGAGGATGGCCGGCCGGCCGGCGGGGCGCCCAGTCATGGCGGCGGCCGAAGTCGGATTAGAGGGCGGAGGGGCCCCTGCTGGTTTAAGGCCGGATGCCGCCATGCAGCGCGCTGAGCTTATGCCACTTCTGAAAATGATTCTGCGGCCGGGAGAGTCCTGGTGAGCCTGCAAAGGGGCCGGGGGCGAGGCGGACGCGAGAAGGAAGGAGGCCGCGGGCGGCGGCTTGTTCCCGGCCCGTCCTCTGGTGTCAGGTTTAGGGGGAGGCCGTGCGCCCCCTCCCACACCGGACTCCCTTCCGCCGACACACAGGCGGCTAGTTTCTGAAGGAGGCGGCGTGTGAGGCGGGCGCGGAGGCCGGCTTGGAGCGCTCGGTTTCTGTCCCGAAAAGGTCTCGGAAGCGTCAGTCGTTCGTTGCTGAGTCACTCTATGCCGCGTTCGCTCCCTCAGGGTTTCCCCCACCCTCAGTCTTCTCTCCATCTCTGCCTCTGGTTTTTTTTAAAAAAAAAACTTTTTTTTAATGGCAGGTATTTGATTGACAGTCGGTGGTTCAAGCAGTGGAAGAAATATGTGGGCTTTGAAAGTTGGGATTTGTACAACGTTGGAGAACCCAACCTCTTCCCAGGTCCAATTGACAACTCCGGACTTTTTACCGGTAAGAATTACCCAGAACTGACTTTGAAAAGGACTCAAAAAGGGGAAGGCAGGTGATCCAATCTCAGTTTTGTGTGCATTAGCTCCTCCTCCAATACACACTAGTTAAAATGGTCGAATGTTTGAGAACAGATTGCTGCCCCCTGTGATTTTTGTAGTGTGGCTATGGACAAAAAAACCCCACTTTGAGTAAGAGCCAATTATAATTATAGTTGAACTTGAAAATGCTCTGAAAGATTTATCAATCTTAATGTTTTATCTGTGGCTTCCCATATAACTTTTTTTTCTTTCTTTCTTACCATTTCATTACTCTTAAGTTATGCCTAGAACACAAAACTGAATTGTTGATACCTTTATATATCTGTTTTCGTAGATTCTTTATATATCTCTGTATATATATAACAATATATACAGTGGTATATATATATATACAGTGGTATATATAAATATATGATTAAGATATATACACACACACACCACTTTACTACTAGTCCAGTTGCCTCTTAAAAAGCATTAGATTTGGCTGCTCATTAGTATTGCTTGTTAATGACCCATAACTATCACTAAGTGTTGTATCCTATGATTCTTAAGATTCTTGATGTATGTATTTCATTTTATCTTATTTTTATTTTCTTCTTGTGTACACCGAGAGCATACACACCAAAGACAAGTTCCTTATGTGTTCAATCACACTTGGCCAATAAAGTAGTTTATTCTATTCTATTCTATTCTATTCTATTCTATTCTATTCTATTCTATTCTATTCTATTCTATTCTATTCTAT